>PVKS010015548.1:0-45780 GCA_004027875.1 Aplodontia rufa | reverse complement strand
CTCCACCAACAGTGTGTTAGTGTGCCTATTTCTCCACAGCCCCTCCAGCATCTATTGTTGTTTATTTTCTTCATCTTTGCCATTCTGACTGGTGTAAGGTGATACCTTAATGTGGTTTTCATTTGCATTTCTCTGATTACTAATGATTTAGAGCACTTTCTCATGTATTCATTGGCTTGATCAATGTCCTCTGGTGAGAGGTCTCTGTTTAGCTCTTTGGCCCATTTATCAATTGGGCTGTTGGTGTTTTTGTAGCTGACATTTTTGAGTATTTTATAGATTCTGGATATGAGACCCTTGTCTGAGGAATCATAGTCCATGATACTCTCCATTTCTGTAGGAAACCTCTTGATTCTTTTGATTGTTTCCTTGGCAGTATAAAAGCTTTTTAGCTTTATGGCATCCCATTCACTGATTTTTTACTTTACTTCCTTCACTTTCGGAGACCTATTGAGAAAGTCTTTGCCTACTCCTAAATGTTGAAGTGTTGGACCAATTTTTTCTTCTATCTGTTGCACTATTAGGCAATTTTTGACACTTGTTATTACAGATAATTAATACTCTGTGTTAAGTTAGTATTGACCGGGCTGGAGCGGTTGCTCAGCAGGTATGGTGCTTGCCTAGCATGTGCAGGGACTCCAGTTCAAACCCCAGCACCACGTACACAATGAAGTGTTGGAGCAACGAAAGCCACATGAAAAACTAAATAAAGTTGATTCTCTCTCTCTCTCTCTCTTTAAAAAATAGAAAAGTATTGACCCATAGCTATTTTGCTTACATTCTACCTCTAATTCTACTTTAAAGCACCTCAAAATGTGGACTTACACCCACAGAATCTGAAAATAAATGTTTTCCTCTTAATATTTAACAAATAGACAAGAGGAAAATCTTATAGGAGCTGAAATGATCTTGCATAGTGTCAAGCCAACACCTCCCCCAAACCTGCCTTGACCAAAGGGAGATGATTGCATTGCATTCCCAAAGTCCCTAAGCTTAGCTTTCCAGTTGGTTGTCATGACAACGTCACCTATTCACAGTATAGAAACTTAGTGTCCTAGTGTTTTCAGAAAAGTTGCTAATTACAAACTGACATTTTATTTAAATGATTTAGAAGTTAATTGCTTCTACAGTTCTATAAATAGATACAGTTTTAAAATAGGTTACTTGATTTTTCAAGGAAATACAACAGCAATCAAAACTGATTCAGTTGGAGAACAACTGAGAATCTCTCACAATTAGTCTGGGTGTTCTTAAAATCATTCATAGGGGTGACAGGGGACAGGGAGGAATAGGTAGTCAAACTAATTAGGAAATCATCTTGGTATTATGGATTTGACAAAAACACTTTCTTATACCTAATATACATAAGAACAAAGCAAGCTTTCTTAGTATTTTTGCTTTAGTCACTCACATCCCAAAATGCTAACATTTTAACTCACATAAGTTATATGCATAGATTCTGTGTTCAAAATAGTTGTTCAAAAACTATTCTTGTCCAGAATCAATTTCAGTCATGAAATAACCAAGTGTCTTGGTTATTTAAAAAAAAAAAAGCAAGAAGTGAAAGATTTAAGAATAGTTCCTTATCCATGAGTTAATATTATACTTCCTCCCTAGCAGACTTCTCCACCTCACTGTCATAGACTCATTCAAAAGGTTTGTTTCCACTCCTAGAGTTGGGTGGTTAGTATTTATTATTTATTTGCTCTGTTAAAAAGTAATAAACTGGGGGACTGGAGTGGTGGCTTGGTAACCATGCGTGCCTGGCATGTGCCAGGACATGGGTTCAAACCCCAGCACCACCTAGACAATGAAGTGTCAGAGCAACGAAAGTCACATGAAAAACTAAATAAAAAAGTGATTCTCTCTTTCTCTTTCTCTCTCCCTGGCTCTCTCTCCCTGGCTCTCTCTCTCTCTCTCTTTTAAAAAAAGAGTAGTAAACTGTGTTTGAATTTTCAGCCAAGCACAGAGAAGTCCATCAGTAAATGTGGCTGGTGATTCCTCTGGAGCAGATCTCCAGGCTTGCAGTGTGTTTTGTGTACCACCTCTGAGATGGCATGACTGTTAGAGGACCTCTTTAGGTAACCTTTGGCAATTTCTCCATGTCTGGAGACAAAGTTACTTAGAGTAACATTTTTTCATATTCATACTATGAATCATTTTAGCCAAACATAATGTTTCATATAACTAATAACTAATACCGGAGCCATTTTTTTAAAAATCACCTTTAAAGAAGGTGAGTACTAAATTATCTTATGATATACCAACAACAATTTAGGGTGAAACTTCAACATCAAGAGAGGAGTCCTGGAGAAGGGATCAGACCAGCAGTAGGGCTCAGGCAGCCAATGAACTATGTCAGTATTTTAATGGGTGTAATATTATCAACATCTTTACCTCCAAATCCAAACATATCAATCTCTTTTTGTTTATTTTTTAGGTTGCTCCACTGTGCCTAGGAAGAGCTGGAGCTTGCGTTGTGACTGTAAAATTATAATTTAGTGCACTGTTTTCTAAAGGAAAATATCCTCTTCCTTTATTAATTTGCTACGATTATTCTACTATTGATGGATACATTTTTAGTAAATGTGCAATACCATATTCCTGGGCACAGAGTGCCTCATCTCAAGGTGAAGATGTTAAAAATGGGAGGAATGAGTGGATGGACCAGGATTAAATACTTTCATTCCTTAGTAAATCAAAACTACAGCTGGTGGATTGTTCCTGATAGAAAATATGAGGACAAAGGTACTACTCTAACACACAATCCAGTGTAACCTGATAATTTCATTTATTCATAGTAGAGCACATTTTACTAACATTATCCAAATTGATTTAATTACAGTGCAAACATCATGTAAAACTTCTAAAGTATTATTTTGTAAGTTTACCATACTTGAGTTGCAGTAATTTTTGTTTAATCACAATCACTACTTATGACATACTTATGACTATCCTACTTAGTTTCTTCAGCTACACTATATATGCTTTGGTTGTGGATTTTACCTCTAAAATTGGCTTAGTCCAATGAATAAAGAAAAACACTAAAGCATTAAAACAACAATGACCAAATAAAACTATATGATTTTGGAGGCCTGTTTAAATATTCATTCCATTACATTTAGATTCATCAACAATTACCTGTATGATATTATTTAATTGAAATTTAAACATGACAGTTTACATTAAATTTAAAATATGCAAATTTATGTAGAGAAAATAAATATTATATGCCCTCTAATGTTCTTTTACCTAATTAGTATTTAATTACATGGATCTGCTTTGTTTCCTTTTCTATTACAAAAGATGGTTTGATTTTGTACTTTGATATTGACAAAATTGAATGTTCTTATGTTCTCGAGTCTGTGTTTGCCTCCCCTGACTTGTCTCTTACATTTTTGCCACATTTAGTAATCTGTTGTGCATCTTTGTGATCTGTTTGGAGGGAATGGACTAATTGAATGTTTGGAAAAGAAGTTTAAAATGTTTATTACCCAACATTTTGTACATTTGTAAACTCTAATTACATATGTGAATGTTAATACTCTCCCTGAATTGTTTATTATTTGCAAAACTGCACTGTGCAGTAACATTTTGTCATATTTCCTATTAAGTATAAATCATTACCATATCTTAATATAAAATGAATATAAACTAAATTTCCATCTTTCAAAATTCAGTGTTATTACTGTATTATTTTTCATATCAGAATACCCATTTAGTTGCTTTCATTAAAAGTTGAAACAAAATCTTTTTTAAAAAAAATGAACTGCTTTTGAATGCACATGAAATGTTTCTACCCTATGAACCCAAGAAAGGGAGTACTTCTATTCCCAAATCAAATCCAATAGTCATTTTACTGGTGTGGTCACTAAGAATAATGGTGATAGTGATTTATCATGCATTGATATTTTATATGTTCATTGTATCATGGATATGAATTCAGCTATTTTCCTGGCAAGAGATCAGCTATGGGGTATATTTATTTTAAGGGAAGGGAAGTAAGAAGAGGAAAAGATGTAAGAAACAAGCCAAAAATGTAAGTAAGATTCCTCAGTACATCCTCATCTCCTTGAGGAAGCTGAAATCTTGTGATCACTTCTTGGAACACTCTTATCTTCTCTAGTTCCCTGTGGTCCACAGCAGAAGCCAGACTCAGGTTAAAGGATCTGTTTCTTCCCCCCCCCCCCCCAAGACTTGCTTTCCTTTACAGAACTTGCTGCTCGATTCTAGTGCGTTCTGTAAGTAGTAGCACCTGCTCTCCTAGGTACCATTAGATCCCTTTCTTGTGAAGCGACAGGGCATTTGCAAGACTTTCATGTCTCCTTCAGTCCAGAGTTTATAGACCTGGGGGAAAATGTGGCTCTTCCTTGCTGCCTGGCCGTTACTGTTAGGCTGCCCATTGAGATGTCTAAATATTGTTTATTTTAACCCCAATTAATGACCACTTTAGAAAAATAATATTTTCTAATACTTATTTAAAACTTATTATGAACAGGAACCAAGTTTTTTTGTATACATTAATTTTCCTAATCTTTACAACAACCATATGAGGTAGATTCTGTTGGTTTCCTTTCTTACAGTTAAGGAAACGGGCAGAGGTTAATTCCAGGATTATATATAGCAAGTAAGTGGCAGAGCAGGAGTTCACATGCAGGCATTCTGACTCAGGAGTCTTCACTCTTACCGTCCCTGCCTCTCAGTAGAAGAAAAGAGCTTAATTTTATGTGAGGAATCATTTGTTTTAGTAAAAAGAAAAATTAAGAGTTTGTGTTCTTTAGTAATAAAATTTATTCTAGTCACACCCCATCATAATATTATGGTTCCTTAGTATTGGGAAAATTTTTATTTAAATCTCTTATAGAATTTTATATACATTTTGCTTGAGAAAAGTAAATGCAATAAAATGTGGAATGCATTTAAGTTCCCTAAATATTAGATAAATTGCACAGTAGCTTTTGAGTAAAGTATAAACAAATTTATTCATCGAAAATAAGCATTATTGCCAACAATTTAGATAACCTGGATGAAATTCAGGTCACTTTTCAAGAAACATGCAAATTATCAAAACTGACTCAAGAAAAAAATTAAAAAACCTGAACAGACCTATAACAAGAGACCAAATCAGCAATCAAAAACCCCCAACAAAGAAAGCCAAGACTAGATGGGGCTCACTGGTGAACTCTACCAAACATATAAAAAACAATTAACACATCCTTAAACCCTTCCAAGAAATGAAAGTGGAAGGAAAAGTGTATAACTCATTCTGTAGGACTAGCATTACCTTGATACAAAAACCAGACAAAAATCACACACACACACATACACACAAAACTATACTAAATATTCCTTGTGAAAATAAATGCAAAAAAACCAACAAAATACTCTCAGGCCAAATCCAACAGCACATTAAAAGGATTATACACCATGACCAAAGTAAGACCGGACACAGGAACACAAGGATGATTTAACATACAAAAATCAATGTAATGTACCACATCAGTACAGTGAACAAAAAGAATGTATCATTTCAGTTGATAAGAAAAGCACTGGACAAAATGTAATACCCTTTCATGGTAAAAGGAAAAAAACTCCAGCAAACTAGGAATAAAAGATTTCCTTAACCTGATAAAGACTCTCAAGAAAGCCCCAGAAGCTAACAACATACTCAATGGTGAGAGATTGAAACCTTTACCCTTAGTACATAAAGAAAACGCATTCTTTCCCAGCGGTGTTCAACATGAACCTAGAAGTTCTAGCCAGAGAATTAGGGGAAGAAAAAGAATTCTAATTAGAAAGAAGTAAAACTGTCTCTATTAGTAGACAGTACAATCCTACATATCTAAAGATTCCACAAAAAACAATTACAGCTAACTTCAGCAATGTTGCAGAATGCAGATCAACACAGATGTTGCATTTCTGTACACTATAAAAGTAGGAAATCAAAACAATTCCATTTACAACAACATGAAAAATAATAAACATTTAGGAGTAAATTTAAGCAAGAAGGTGCAAGGCTTGCACAATGAAAAGGGTAAAACATTGCTGAACTAAATTAAGGAGAGGAGCTAAGTAAGTGTAAGAAAGACATCTGTGTTCACAAGTTGAAAGACTTAGTGCTACTCCCAAGATTGGTCTGTATAAAAGGCAATCTCTAGCACGGTCCCGATGACATTTTGCAGAATTTGAAAGCTGATCCTAAAATATATGTGCTCTTCAACAAGAAGAAGGAAGTTTAGGGACTCAAATTTCCAATTTCAGAATTTTCTGCAAAGCTACACTAATCAAAAAAATTGTGATATTGGTATAAAAATAAATATACAGACCAACAGACTAGAACAGAATAGCTAGTCCAGAAGTCAACTTTGGCCAGTTACACTAGGGTCGACTGACTTTCAACAAAAGTGCAAGAATCATGAAGAAAGAACGGTCTCTTCAACAAATGGTGCTGAGACAACTATATACTCACACACACAAAAAGTCAGAACCTTAATTTTACATCCTATGCAAGGATTAGATCTAAATATAAGAACTACAACCATAAAACTCTGAGAAGAAAACATAGGCATAAATCTTGGGTAATATCAAAACCCCAAGCAGCAAATTTGATAAGTTAGACTTCATCACAATTAAAGCGTCAGTGTATCCAAGGACACTTGGCTAGTGCTGTGCTTCAGCAATTGGAGCGCTTGGAGTTACCTGGCACGCCAGGGGACCCGGGCTCAAACCCCAACATACACAACCAAGTGTCAGGAAAACAAAGGCCAGTTGGAAAACTAAAGTTGATTCTCATTCTCTCCCTCCATCCTCTCTCTCTCTCCCTCACTTTAAGAAGAAGAAAAAAAGAAGGACGCTATCATAAAGATGAAAAGCTAACTCACGAAATGGGGGAAATACTTGTAAGTCATGTAGCTGGTAAGGGACTAGTATCCAGAGTATAAAAGGAACTTCACTCAGCAACAATGGGACAACCCAATTTTAATGGGCAAAGGTCTTAAACATTTCTCCAGTGAGGATATGCAAATGGTCAACAGGCACAAGAGAAGATGCTCAACACCATTAGTCATTGCACAAATCAACACCACTACTAGTCACCACTTCACACCAACTAAAATGATTATAATTTTAAAAACATAGAAGAGGTGGAGAGGATGTGGAGAAATCGAAACATTCGTTCGCTGCTGGCAGGAGTGTGAAATGGTGCAGCTGCTTTGGAGAACAGTTTGGCAGTAACTCAAGTTAAACAGAATTACTATGTGACCCAGCAATCCCATGCCTGGCTGGGTAGCAAAAAGAACAGAAAACACGTGTTCACACAAAGACCGACACGCAAATGTTCGTAGCAGCTCTAGGCAAATCTGCCAAAAGGTAAGAACAATCCAAATGTCCATCAAGTGACGAATGCGTAAGCAAATCATGCAGACATACAGTGGGATTTATTCAGCCATACAGAGGAATGACATGTTAATGCATGCTGCCCGTGGTGACGCTTTGAACACATCATGCCAAGTGATAGAAGCAGACACAGAAGGCCACAGATTCTGATTCCTTTTATATGAAATATCCAAAATAGACAAGTCCCTACAGAAAACAGATTAGAGATTATTAGAGATAAGGGGAAGGGGGAGTGGGAAGTGACCCCTTAATGAGTAAGGAGTTTCCATTTGGAGGGATAGAAATGTTCTGGAACTAGTTATCAGCGACATGGTGAAGGTACTGAATGTCACAAATGGTAAATTTTGTGTACATTTTACCACAATTTTTTAAAAACTTTATTAGAAACAAACTGTAAATATCATGATAAGTATCCTATACACATCACTAGAAGTAAAACTCTGGATTTATATGCATCCTAAAGAGGATTTTTTTCAGTATAATTTATGAATAAACAATTTTTTTTTTTTAAAGAAAGAGGGACAGTGAGAGAGACAGAGAAAGGGAGAAACAACTTTATTTAGTTTTTCACATGGCCTTAGTTGCTCCAACACTCAGTTGTGTATGTGGTGCTGGGGTTTGAACCCGGGTCCTCGTGCTTGCAAGGCAAGCGCCGAAACCGCTGAGCCACCGCTCCAGCCCCTGAATAAACAATTTTTTTAATCCAACAGAAAAACTCGATCTCAATTCCAGGCCAAGTAAAGTGAGAGACAGTGATAAACTTAGAGGGGAAGTTTGACTGGGAGCTCTTCCCAACGCATGGCATTGCAGAACTGTTTCCTAAAAGCCGGAATGATATCTTTCCATAAACTGTATATTATTTGTAATTATTAATATATCTTAACTCTTACTCAGAAACAAATATGCAATAAAATGGCAATTTTATTGTGACTGGATTATACATTTCCATGTAGTATTTTTATTACATTTCATTTTGTAACCAGAGTAAAAAAAATTGCCATGAAGAATGAAAGCCTACTTTCAGTGTTTCTATCCTTCTGGCTCTTAGGTAACTGCTGTAGATTTATACGAACGAACCAACTCCATCATAGCCTCTGACCTCTCTCGCAAGGCCTGTACCACTACCAAGTTTGTATTGTCTCCAGGGCCTGAACAGCTCTGGCATGCAGTACTGATAGATGTGGGCATCAGCATCATGACAACACCATACTGCCACCCTCATTTACCCCCAACCCCGAGCAAGGGTTTCCTCGGACTGGCTAGTGAGTTGGAGTCTCAACAGCAAAACCAGAGAAGCTTGGGAGACAAACTGGATTTTTTCTTGCAGTGCTGGGATTGAACCTGGGCTTCTGGCTTGCTAGAAGTGCTCGTCCACTGAACTATGTCCCCAACCCCAGGAAAGAAATTTAATTCCTGGATCTTTGTCCAGGCTAAAGTTGGTTCCATTAGATTACACACATTTCTTTGCGGATAATAAACAATTATATTTTAGCTGTTTTTAAATAGTTTTATATTACTGAATTAATATTACTTGTATAACAATAGGTTTGTGCCTACAAAAATAGGTTAGACTGGCAGATGATGCCTCAGTGGTCAATTATGACATTAAGTAGCAACATACTCCAAGTATTGAGGTTATCCCTACTCCACAAGGTTTAAAGACTTGTCAGATCATTTAATATCTATTTTTCTGAATAATTCTACTCAGAAAAGATGTACTGCCACTTTTTAAGAGAGTAAAAACAGCTGAATACTGTGGTACACACCTGTAATCCCAGCAATTTGGGAGGCTAAGGCAAGAGGGTCCCAAGCTCAAGACTACCCTGGGCATCTTAGGAAGACCCTCTCTCTGAATAAAAAATATAAAGGACTGGGGATGTAGCTTAGTGGTAAAGCACCCCTGGATTCAATCCTTAGTCCCCTGCCCCTGCAGAAAAGTAAAAGCATTCTACTTGAGATTAAGAACTTAAATTTTAAAGACAATTTTATTTAAAAATGATGTGTGTTTATAAAACTATCTATGGTTGATAGAGGGAGAGACTTGTGGAAGGAAGAGGCCCTTGCTGTGTGGAGGTAGCTGGACCAAAGAGGTTAGGGAGAAGGTGCCATTCAAAGAGCTGCGTGTGCAGCAACAAGAACCGCTGTGCTGTGTGAGAACACCGGAGAGAGAGTGCTGGGGGGCAAGTGTGCAAAAGCTGACCTACTTACATGTCTGACTTCGTATCAGAAACTCGGTAGCAAAGCCAAAGAGAAGGACTGAGGGAGCGAGTTAATCCATAAGAAAGGTTCATCTCAGAACCTTTCTGAACAATAAGGCATTGAGCAAAGCAGCAGGGGAGACTAAAATCTTACACATTCATAGATGATAAAGCAAAGGAGGAGAGAAGGTTAGCTCCTTACGGGTACAAACCACGGTACATTTTAGCATTTTGTCTCCCGTTACACCTTCACGTAGTAAGCACTCACTAATGATTTGGTGAATGTAAATATGAAGTAGAATTTCTTTGAGGAAAGTCACCTTTGAGGTAGTGGAATGTGGGTGTATAGGATCAGATTCTGAAACACCTACAAGAACTCATGAGGTGTCCTTGTTCAGGTACTGGGGGTGCAGGTGGATTAGGAAAGGAGTGGGATGAGCCTGGAAGTTGACCCCCAGGATGACTGTGGCATTTGAATATAAGAAGAACAGAGGGAACTGCCAGCAATTAATTGTTTGCAAAAAAAATTTTTTTAAAGAGATGGACAGTGAGAGAGAAAAAGAATCAATTTTATTTATTATTTCATGTGGCCGTTGTTGCTTAACACTTAGTTGTGCATGTGGTGCTGAGGTTCAAACCTGCATCCTTGCACATGCCAGGCAAGCGCCGCAACCACTGAGCCACCACTCCAACCCTGTTTGCAAAATTTTAAATGAATTTTGTAATTTATTATTTCAAATTAAGGGGGTACTTATCATCCCTTCTGTTTGTAAGTGTCTCCAAAATATGTGGAGACACTACAAGATGGTCATGACAACTGCCAGGGGTGCAGTGTGCCAGCAAACCCACATTGACTCGGTCTACCTACTGTTCCCTCCTGACCTTATTGAAATAGCCATATGGACCACTGCCACTAAAATGTACCGATGAAATAATCTTTTTTTCTCCCAGTGATATTACAATGGATTTTCAAATGTGTTGGCATTTTACTGAATCTTTGGATTGTGGGAAAATTAACTTCTCTGTGTTGCATGAAGAATAAGGAATAGTCACAATAAGAAATGGTCTTTAGAGATTGTACTAGACAATTACTCAGGGTCCTTCCAGACTCCAGTGTTCCTGACTGTTGGCTGTCTCTTGTGAGCCCAACCCACAAGCTGTGACTGCTTTGGATACCACGCCCAGCCAGAACCCAGATGCTATGGGGGTTCTCCCCATATTGCACGAGCTCCCTGCCCACTGCTTCTCAATCATCGAGTCACAGAATCAGTTTCTGTGTTCTAAAGTACAAAGATGCCTGGACTCCACTCCACATGGCATCTTGGGGTGTGAATCCCAGCCAGAAGTCAGGTAACTCTACCGTGCCACAGTTAAGAATTGTGACTTAGCCCCACCACACAGTGGGGGTCCACGCTCTTCTCATCTCGCTGACTTAACACCTTATTCAAATCAAGGCCCACAGCGTTATTCCAAGAGCAAACTTCCCAAGCACCCTCAAGCACTTGTAACAGATACAGGGATGCTGGAGCCTGGAAAGGACTTGAATTGTCATTTAGTACAAACCTTGTAAATACTTACTGTGACTACTTTTTAAATTTTTTTATTTTTTATTTTAAAGAAAGAGGGACAGTGAGAGAAAGAAAAGGAGATTCAATTTGATTTGGTTTTTCATGTGGCCTTCGTTGCTCAACACTTTGTTATATACATGGTGCTGGGGTTCAAACCCACGTCCTCTCACATGCCAGGCAAGCACCATAACCACTGAGCCACCGCTCCAGCCCCCCGTGACTACTTTTTAATTCTTTAATTAATTAATTTCCCCACTACCCAAATATTGAGTGCAATGTCAATATATTTGAAAATCTGTTGTAATATTGCTCAGAGTGGTTTGTTCACATAATTATGAGATTACAAATCATTGTTTAAAGTTCCCTGAGGGTCAGTACTAGGTACTTGATTAGTTTTCATTAAGCAAGTACAGAAATACAACTTAACTTATTTTAAAATACCATAGTATTTATCGGGTTCTACTAATTTAGATGTGTTTTTACAAGTGATAGCAAATCAGTAAGGCTGAAAGCTCACAGTATTTTGTAGAATAAATAGAATAATTTTGTCAAAGATACTTAGGAAGATATTTGTGTCAGTCTGAGAGGAAAAGTAGATTTTTAAAACATGGACAACTCTGAGCAGACATTGGTTTTCAGGTAAGATGTTTGACTAATTATTCAAGTGAATCATCCTACTTCAAACAACTAAAAATTCTGAATAAAATATACTATTTCTTTAAAGTATTGAATAACAGAGTATTCAGGATGATCAGGATAATAATCTAAATGAAAGGAGACAAATGAAAAGATACACAGAGCACTAAAGCACTGTTGCCCAAGGATATCTGCCAAACTCTGGAACCTTCCATCTGCTTTGTTGACTTCTCAGAACAGGGGCTAGAGAAGCCAAAGCCTAGGACATTCCCAAGGTGGAAAGACTCCACCTCTGTGAAGCTGACATCTGTCAGAGCTTTAAGGGTAAAGGAAACCAGAGGAACACCCTGCATACCTGGAAAGCAACAGGAAACCTGCACAGACCTAGAGCCATTGAAGGAAAATCTTCCCACCAAGAAGACTCCTCCAGGCCTAGATGTTTTCACTGGTAATTTCTACCACTCAGGAAGATAATCTTTCTGAAACTTATTTGATGAGAATAATACATGCCCCAGAAATTAAATACAGGAAATATGAGATAAATGCAAAATCCATACAATTTCAATAAAACATTCCTCTAATCCGTTGTATCTTCAATGATGCTAAAACGTGTGAATTAGTTAAGCCATGCAATTCTGTAATTGCTCAAAATATGCTGAAGTTTTTTCCCTCTAATTCTATCTAGTCTTCTATATTGCTTTCTACATTGATTGCCATAACTATTATGTTATTTAATAACGTTTGAGCACTTTAGAGAGTGTTATATACTAAATATATCAAATGATAGTTTACTTACAGGAATCAAAATCATAGTAAATCCATGATTGCAGAATGATGACAAGTCCCTTGATAATAAAATAATGACTTAATTAATATTAATGTTTTAATAGCCATCATTTAAAAAGTAGTCTGTGTCGGCTGGAGCTGTGGCTCAGTGGTTACAATGCTTGCCTGGCATGAGTGAGGACACAGGTTCAAATCGCAGCACCCCATGCACAATGAATTGTTGGAACAATGAAACCCACAAGAAAAACAAAATAAAATTGATACTCTCTCTTTCTCTCACTGTCCCTCTCTCTTTAAAAAACCTTTCAAAACTTTAAAAAACTAGTCTATTTTATCAGTAATAAATTTATTCAAGTCTATTTTTCTTTGACTTATCCAATATGCATTTTAGATTGCATCAAATTATTAAAAATGATGCTGATTTGAAATTCTGGATCATTTTCTGACACATGTAGTTAATGTTATTTGCCAATGGCCCTTTTTCCCATAATTATGTTGTGTTCTAAGATCGGAGCTAAGAAAATTTCTGTACTTAATTATCCACATGCATAGTTATAATCTGTGCCTGTAGAATCACAGGGAGCCAGGTGGAACTATTGAATGAAGTATGTGACAAATACTATTGCAATAAGTAATATGTTTAATATTAAGATTTTTGCCTTGTAGCAAGGCAAAGTTCTATAAATAAATACGTATTTGAAAGAGTCCCTTTTTGAAGGCCAAAGTTAAAGAAAAAGGCCCAATACAAGATTATACCCCAGCACTCTAGGTCAAAAAAAAAAAATGCAGGCAGCGCTACTACATGGAGGTGAGTTTAAGCTGTCTTGGTTGCATAGGATACGTATAGTTGCAGTGCCACTACATTTGCACTCCATTTTAAGTTTTTACTTTCTATGGGTAGTGAATATTTTAGTCAGCTTTGTTGCTGCTGTGACAAAAAGAAAAGTTTACTCGGGGGCTCACAGTTTCAGAGGTCTCAGTCCATGGAAGGTTGGCTCCATTCCATGGGACTCGAGATGAGGCAGAACATCATGGCACAAGAGTGTGGCAGAGGACATGATCAGGAAGCAGGGAAAGACTCCACTCCCAAAGGCACGCCCCAAGAACCTCCTTCTCCAGCCACACCCTACCTGCCCTCAGTTTCCACTCAATCCCTATTGGGTAATTAATTCACTGATTGGGTTAAGGTTCTCATACCCCAATCATTTCACTTGCACTGTCTCACAGTGAACTCTTGAGGGACACCACACATCTAAATAATAACAGGCAGGCTATATAGCTCTGCCTCTTATGTGTGTAAAAATACACACACACACACACACACACACACACACACACACACAGAGCCCTTAATAATGCCTTTCTATGCTGGGAGGACAAAAGAAGGGCATTTTGACCTGATTTCAGGGAAGGATTATTGCTATCAATAGAACAAAGAGCAGGGATGCTAAATAGCGCAGTAATGAATGGAAATGACAGGATGAGCCATTAGTAGGAAGTCGTAAATCTATTACTACAAATTAAATATAATTTGAGAGAGGCAAATGCTTCAAAAATCTAAGGAAAATATACAGTTGAGTGAGAGAGATTATTCTGCTACTATGATGTAACTAATGGTCAGGGACCAATCAGGAAACAGAAACCACATAGCAATCTGAAGATGGGAGACTTAATACAAAGAATTATGTACTAAAATAAAGAATTGGACTCCTAAGGGATTGTCTGGTTATCAGAGTCTGAGATTTTCCTTTCCCCTATTTAAGTTAATACATTAACTTGTTATTGTTTATTGGATGCTGGCAGAAGACATACATGAATCAGAGACAAAGAATTTTATTATTCATGACCCAGAAAGCAATATAGGTATCATGTTTGGATCAATTCCCTTAGTCCCTCAAGTTCCATGGGAACAATGCAGAGAATCCCAGACAGGAATCCACTGAGTTCAGGAAATGCTGTTTTGTAATCATGAAATCAGTAGTAGGTAATCCTACCCTCTGTCCTCCAGGTTTTGTATTGCAAACAACCCTGAGAAATGGGCCAGGTAAACATTAGTGGACAGGGACACTCAGGGCCTATGACAGATTGCTGCTTTCCTTCCTCCTGCAATGTCTCTGGCACCATCTATTGACAATAAGTTGTACCAGCTGCCAAAGGAGAAAAGGGCCCACATCCATTATCACAGGGCAGGTAATAAAGGTTGGGTTTGGAGATGAGAAGCCATAAATTGAGAACTGGCAGAAATGATTATTATTATGATTATTTTGTACCAGGCACGGCTGAATTAAGATATCATCTGAAAATACAGGAAATATAGGAAGAGCGATTCGATAATTCATTTCATTACAACTCTGTGTGTTTGCATGCGTGTGTGTGTGCGAGTCCATGTCCACCACGTTCTGAGAGTTAAAATAACCAAAAGACATGGTCCCTGACCCTTAAGAGACCTTAAGGAGGTCACAGCCTGGGGCACAGAAAACTAACCATAAAGCAATGACCCTGACAGTCTTTTACATCAACAATTTCCTTTAATGAAAGAGGGGGAAAGAAGGGAAACCCTTTGGTAAGAAAGAAACTTGTAATGGATAATTGCCCTACAAGAAGGTAAGTAATACATAAGAGAATGAGGCACTAGAAGGATTCAGAGGAAGAAGTATGATAGCTAATATTTTTAAAATGTGACTTTGTTTAATGATCAGCACACCCTAAATAATATATTAAGATTTGTTATATAAATTTAAAATTATTATGGACAGCAAGCATTTTCAGAAATAGTTCAGTTAAGGTCAGTAAACATTTGAAGACTTAGAAGATGCCAATAAAAGAATGCAATAAATTTCATTAAGTGACTAGCCTAAATTTGTCATATTTTTCTCCTACATTTTCTTACTTATTGATCATTGCCTCATGTGGCAGCAAACTTCTTAAATTTTCCACAGGGAGAACAGAAACGTAATTTCCTTTCCTCTAGCATGACTGACCAGAATTTATTATCAATAATTTTAGCTTTACCTCTTGCTATCAATAGTCTTGTAATTTTTTAGAATTATTACCAAATTGGAGAAAACAAATCTCTTTCATACGTGTTGTTTCTCCTCACTTTCCCATAGTGCTCTGCTTCCCTTACTTTTTTTGTTTTTTCTTAGAGACAGAGAGAATGAATCGACTTTATTTCCTTTTTCATGTGGCCTTTGTTTCTCAGACACCTAGTTGTGTATGTGGTGCTGGGGTTTGACCCCAGGTCCTCAGGCATGCCAGGCAAGCACTCTACCACTGAGCCCCGCTCCAGCCCCTGCTTCTCTTACTTTTAATCATTTCAACAACCCCTGGCCCTGCACCTTTATGCCATTACCTAAGTCACTAGCAATAACCTCATTCTACATGAAAGTGGAGAATTGACAAATGACCACTGATTTTTGTCGACAGGCAGTTTCTTTCTCTCTCTCTCTCTCTCTCTCTCTCTTTTTCCCCCCTCTTTTTCAGTACCAGCAATTGAACCCAGGGCCGCTTAACCACTGAGCCGCAACCCCAGCCCTTTTTTTATTTTTTTTATTTTGAGACAAGGTCTCACTAAGTTGCTGAGGGCCTAGCTAAATTGCTAAGCTTAGCTTTGAACTCATGATCCTCCTGCCTCAGCCTCCCGAGCTGCTGGTATTACAGGCATGCTCCACCGTGCCTGGCTCAATAGGCAGTTTCTATGAAGCGGAAATTGTTGTCTTGGTAAATGTTTAGCAACTAACTCCTTGGGGATAAAAATTTTCTCCAACACTTAGTTGTGTAGGTTTTGCTGGGGTTCGAACCTAGGTCATCGTGCATGCCAGACAAGTGTTCCAACAGCTGAGCCACCACTCCAGTCCCACCATCTGCTGATTTTAACAGTATGAAATATTCCCTCTAAGTCCAGCTTCCAGCTACCAGCATGCTAATACTAAGTGCGAAATTGGGAAATGATGGGCACTATCCGACCACCAGCAAGTAGGAGGATCAGCACTCCTCTGCTCTGGGCTGAGTAGGGAATGGAGAACTAAGGACCTGGAGTGCTTTTCTCCAGAGGAAAAATAAGGAATCTAAGAGAGGTGTGATGAGCCTGGAATTTTGTTGATTTACCCACCCCCAAATAACTTCATCCTTTTTATTTTTAAAGCATCTGAAAAGCAGCTTAATTTTTTTCCCTGTTAAGTCATGAGTCGTGAATGTTGTCAACAAATGAAAAAAAGAACTTGAATGCTGAAATTTGTTTCATCCTTTAAAATGCAAAGCAGTCTTCTGACAGTGACAAAATCCGTGAAGGAGGCTGCTGGACTTGATTCCCTCGCATTTCCAGAGTTTCCAGAGGGCGCCGCAGTTTCTGTCCTCTCACAGCATCAGAGAGTGAGTGAACTGACGCTACTGCCCACTCCCCAGGCCACCAGAAAGCACCTCTGCTTGATTTATGGGTGGGTAGTAACCAAATTAAAAATGGGCAAAGACTTGAAAGCAATTTGCAAAAAGGAACGTCAATGGCCAATATAAATATGTAAAGGTCCTCAGAATCATTAATCAGTAGGTAAGTGCAAGTAAAATCTATGACACGGCACTAAACACCACACTAAGATACAAAATTCACATCTTATGCATTGCGGTGGGAAACTAAATCAACACAGCCACTTTGTAAAAATGTTTACTACTCGTTCTAGTATAGATATATCCTCTATTCCTGTAATTCCAGCCGAGAAGATCTACCCAAGAAAAGTGATTGTCCACCAAAGGACTTGAACAAAAAAGTTCATGGAGTGTAATGTAGAATAACCCACTACTAGAAATGACCCCAATGTCCGTCAACAGAAAAAAGGATACTTAAACTGTGGCCTTTGTTCCCAGGCTTAGTACTGAGGATTGAACCTAGGGCCTTGTGCACCGTAGGCAAGCCCTCTAACCCTGAGCTACATTCCCAGTCCTTTCTATTTTATTTTGAGACACAGTCTTCCCAGTCCTTTCTATTTTATTTTGAGACACAGTCTCTCTAAGTTGACCAGGCTGGCCTTGAATTTGTGATCCTCCTGCCTCAGCCTCCCAAGTAGCTGGAGTTGAAGGTCTTAAATGTGGCAAACTGATACAAAAATGAATTGTTTTCCTTTGAAGGTAAATGGATGGCTATGGAAGAGATCATGCTGAGTAAAATCAGCTTAACCCAGAGAACTAAGGGTCAAATGTCTCCACTCATCTGTGGAGGAGGGGACTAGACCCTGGACAGTGAGAAAGTTGGTCTATTAGCATGTGTTAAATCCAGATAAGATGTAATGTTTTACAACCTAATACTTTTTTTAGAGATATTGTGGGAAGGGGAAGGGCGGGATAAGGGAGGGTAATGGGGGGGGGCACTCCTGGGGGTAATTGCAATATCCAGAATCTATACACATTTTATATTATTTTTTTAAAAACTTGTATGGTTGTTCAAAAATAAAATTAAATTTAAAAAAATGAATTGTTTCTTATTCATAAGGAAGAATCAATAACAAATTTGTGCAAAAACATGGTGATCTCAAAGACAATGCTGAGTGAAAAACATGAAACACAAAAGAAAAAATGAGTATATATTTTTAATGTTTCCATTGATATAACATTCAAAAGGAAGCAAAATTGATCTATGGTGATAGTGGTCACAGTAATAATGAACTCTGAAGAAGTAAAGACCATCATTAGGCAAGAAGGTGTTTTTTTTTTTAAATTTTGTTTTGTTTTGTTTTGTTTTTAAAGAGAAAGGGACAGTGAGAGAGACAGAGAAAGAGAGAAACAACTTTATTTAGTTTTTCCTATGGCTTTAGTTGCTCTAACACATGGTGCTTGGGTTTGAACCCGGGTCCTCATGCTTGCCAGGCAAGCCACCACTCCAGCCCAGAAGGTGTTTTCTGAGGTGATAAAATTTCTATATCTTGACCTGATATTGTGGTTAGTCAGGTAAATGTGTTAGAATGTACCCTTAAAATTTGCACACTGTATAGCAACTATATCTCAATTTTAAAATTAAATGTGTAGCATTCATTTACTTTTTCCATGCTCTGATTTCCTTGTCCAGCCCCAATTTAACTTCAATTTCAGGAATACAACAGAAACTCAATTGTGTATCTAGAAAAGGGAATGTCCTCTTTCTTTTTCTTTTCTTTCTTTTTTTTTCTAAAGAGAAGGACAGCGAGAGAGAAAAACAGAGAGAATCAATTTTTATTGAGTTTTTCACATGGCTTTCGTTGCTCTGACACTTAGTTGTGTACGTGGGTGCTGGGGTTTGCACTTTCTGGGCAAGCAGCGTAACTGCCAAGCCACTGCTCCAGTCCCATCCTCTTCCTTTTTTGAACAAACTAACTACATACAAAACCTTGCTCTGGCAGACTAATTCTGTATCACTCAAGCCTACAGGCTGACCTTTCCTTAGAGAGATGGGGGGAAAGGAAGAAAAGATGGTGTAGGGAAATATCTACAGACGAAATCATGGAACTGAGCAGAAAAGAGGAAAATAAAGAACGGGAAACGAAATCTCGGGCTTTGCATGGTTTATGAAAGTAAAAACTACAACCTTTCAAAATATGTGGTGCTTTAACCACAAGCATCAAGCCTAAAATGCCATCCAATTTTGTTGCTGAGCTGATTTAAAACTAGGTGTAAGAAACAGAATGACCTAGTGGAGAATGAATCTACTAAATAAAAGCATAGATAGTATTTATATTTACTCAGGCCTGGTCCCGTGAAAGGAGGGCATCCACGAGGGGTGACACCCTTGGAAGGGGATTCAGCACCCAAGAGGAAGAGGCGGGCACCTGGGCAGAGGCCAGTGAGATAACAGAGTAGAAATTGTTTGCACAGGAGAGGATTAATCAAATTAGTAATTATATTTAATGACAGATAAGACTTCTACTATTGGAGAAGGAGTTATGAATATGGAGAAAGAAAAATTAAGAAGCTGGAGTGGTGGCTCGGCGGTTACAGCGCTTGCCCGGCATGCGTGAGTACACGGGTTCAAACCCCAGCACCCGGGTACACAACTAAGTGTCGGAGCAACGAAAGCCATGTGAAAAACTCAATAAAAACTGATTCCCTCTCTCTCTCTCTCTCTCTCACTGTCCTCTCTTTAAAAAAGAAAAGAAAAGAAAAACTAAGATGAACCCTGTGGTTTTGAATTGGTAGTATAAACTCATGACTTTCAAACAGATAAAAAAAGAAGCTTGTTTATTAAACATGTGTTTGCATGTGTGTATTGAGATAGATGACTAAATGACTGATAGATGATACAAAAATGATTGATAGATTAAATAGAGAGATGATTGATTGATAGGCAGAGACAAACAGATATCCCCTGGTTCCATCTAGCGAGAATGCTTGGAAATAGCAATGCTCACCTCAAGTCCTGATCTTGGCTTCTACACATCATTTTCTACCAGCAGGAATGAAAGATGTTGGAGAAACAGCTGATTCCAGAGCTGGGACAGGGAAAATATAAAGCAAACACGGAGTATCTCACGTGCTAAAAAATCAGGTTGTACTTAAAGACAGATTGGGACATGGTAGAAAGACACAGAAGCCACCTTGAATGGACTTACACAGGCCAAATTGGAGGCATTATAAAAAGAAAAAAATGGGAACAAAGAACTATAACCATACGAATAGGATAAGAAGCCATAAAATATGAATAAATAAATATGAATTGAAAGTTTGCTGTGGACCAAAATGTTTATACATGTTTAAAGTATTTCTCCCCCTCAAATATTTCTTAATTGCAGAGGCCAAAGAATAACTTTACTGTTGAGAAGCCTAGCAGACACCTCCTTAAACAAGTGATCCAAGAGAATTCATCACTCTGTAATGGGATTTAAAAAAAAAACAAAACTTATTTTTAAAACTTTTTTAGAGAGAGAGAGAGTAAAAGAGAATCAATTTTATTTATTTTTTCATCTGGTTTTTGTTTTTCCAACACTTTGTTGTACATGTGTGTTGGGGTTTTTAAACCCAGGTCCTCGAATATGCCAGGCAAGCACTCCAACTGCTGAGCCACCACTCCAGCCACCCTGCCCCCAAAATCTTCTGTTTAATTCTGGCAATAGTGAAAAGATCTTTCAATGCCAGGGGGAAGGAAAAACAGGTGGATCACAGGGATTTTTAGGGCACTGAAACTCTTCTGTATGATACTATAATGGTAAGTTTGTTTTTTGTTTTATTACATTTGTCCAAACACACAGAATGTGCCACACCAAGAGGAAACTCTAATGTAAAGCATGGACTTCAGGTGAACGTAATCTCAATGTAGTTTCATCAATGGTGACAAATGTTCCGCTCTGGTCAGGGGTGTGGAATTGAGGGAGATTGTGCATGTGTGAGCACGGCAGGCATTACAGAAACTCTCAGTACCTTCTGCTCAAATTTCCTGTAATCTCTAAAAAATCCATTTTTAAATATGTATGCCACATGATGGGATGAATGAGAACGTCGCATCACTTCCATGAGGTTCCTGCCAAATATGCATAATCTGAATCTGATTATGAAAAAATATCAGACAAACTAAAACGGAGGGTCATTCTACAAACCACCTAGCTTGGAACTGTCAAATGTGCCAAGGGATGTAAGCTGAGGAAAGACTGAATGACCATACCAAACTGAAGACTGAAGGAACACAACTTAATGTATCGAATCCTTTGGATGGAACCAGGGTCTTCTGCATCCTCAGCAAGTGCTCTGCCACTGAGCTACATCCCAGACCACACAACAAATATCTTGCCTTCTTCAAGATGTGTAAGAAACATTAGTGCCGCTGAAAATCACCTCCAATAGTCGACGATTGAAAACTGAACATCAGTCTCAGAATTGCCAGTGTCACCTTCTCCACATATTACCCCATCAAACCCTTTATTCCAGGGACATGAGATGTGAGTTATGAAAATGATCCCTACTTGAGATATTGCAAATGAAGCAGACAAACGTCCACACTCCATTTTTTTCCCTTTGGGAAATTCTTAGAAGAAAATTGATATTCTTCCCTGGGAAGAGATAAGCAAAAGGGTGAGAGAGCTTAGAAAGAAGCACTGGACGTGCGAAATTACCATTTTTATGAGTTGAGGTGATGTTTGCATTAAAATATCTTACTAGTGATGAGCCAAATGAAAGGAAAGCTTATTTTTCATAAAGTTATGGTTTCCAGGGCAGAAGCAATGTTAAGAGGAGTTTGGGTCAAAAGAGGTAAGAAGATACATAAAACTTTTTAAGTTAAAACTTCAAGACAAATCAGGAGATCAAGAAGAGGGTAAATGATCCTGAATATTCTATTTCCCTAGCCTATTACCTATCTTGTTCCACTTAATATGTCTCCATCCCTGACCTGTATTAAATATTCTCTCCTTGGCATCATTTCTTAGTCTTTACAGGGTATTGATACTACATGAAGTTTCAAACTACTGAATCATGAGAGCAATTTATACCTCATTTAGAATTCAGTGGGCAAAAAAAAAAAAAAAAAATCACATCTAGGGCTGGAGCGGTGGCTCAGTGGTAGAGCACTCACTTGGCATGTGCAAGGACCTGGGTTTGATCCCCAGTACTATATACACACCTAAGTGGATGGAAAGAAAGAACAGATGAAAAAATTTAAAAGTTTTTAAAAATTCCAGGCTAGAGCAGTGGCTCAACAGTTGGAGCACTAGCCTGGCATGTGTGAGTGTGGGGGTCTGACCTTTGCTTTATCAGTTGCCCTGGATCTTGCAGTTTGCATAAGCTCCTTTGGGAGGGGCTGCTGGATTGTGCCTTGTTAAACTTGATAAACAGGTGTCGACACGGGCTTCAGACGTTTCGCTTTGGTATCACCTGCCAATTATTCTAGATCCTTCAAAAGGCGCACGTAGAGGCTTATTGGTCAAACGTGTGCCTCCGAAATCCAGGTGTGGCAATGAATGAGCTAATGTAGAGAGGCCTCAAGGGGGCGGGGTGAAGGCCTTTAAAAGGAGGCTCCAGCCTGCAGTAGGGAGCTCTTGCACTTTCTGCTGGACGTGGTGTCCCTGCTCCTTTGGAAGATGAGCTCTTGTCCGCAGCCGAACCTGCCTCTGCTTTGCTCCTGAGCTTCCCAGCCTTCAGAATTGTGAGAAACTGCTGTCCATGTTTGTTCTGAAATAGAGTCTTGTAGCGTTGCCTTGACTTGTTTGAGATTACTTAATGTTAGGCATTTTGTCTTAGCAGTACAAATGAATGTTGCCTTGAAAGAGAGATGTAATGTATGGATATATAAAAAGGAAAAGAAAAGTTTGGACAAGGAAAGACCATTTCGGGTCTCAGGCCTGTGGTTTTTCTCATCCCCAGCCCATCCCTCAGGTCAGAACCCAGCTGGACCAGGACATGTGAGGACGCATACATGCACAACTAATTGTTGGAGAAACAAGACCAGATGAAAGAATAGATAAAATCTATTCTCTCTCTCTCTCTAAAACAAAAAGTCACATCTATGTTGTTCTCTTAGTCTTTGAAAATACTGTTTTAATGATTCTTTGTGCCAAAGTATCCTACAAAATATCATTTTCATAATATTGTGAACCATTTCCCATTCACAACCACTTCCACTGTTCTGTTTAGGACACCCCATGTACGTAGGTCATACGGAAGCAGCCACTTTTCAACATCAAGACCATTTCATAGAAATTCAGATAAATAAAATATCTGAGTATGGTATGTCAAATCTGCATTTTAGGAAAAGAATATCTTTTCCCCTTTCCTTAAAATTTTTACTTATTCAGGGCAACATGGGAGGCTTCTTTGGGAAATTTAATATTTCTGAAAGGACATGTATGTTTTCTCTTCTTAAAAGCCTATGTACGGGAGCTGGAGCTGTGGCTCAGCAGTTATGGCGCTTACCCGGTGCAAGTTCAAACCCAGCACCATGTACACAACTAAGTGTCAGAGCAACGAAGACTACATGAAAAACTAAATGAAAGTTGATTCTGTCTGTCTCTCTCTCACTGACTGTCTCTCTCTCTCTCTCTCTCTCTCTCTCTCTCTTTCTCTTTCTCTTTTAAAGCCTATGTACACGGTGGAAAACAGTTTGATGGTTCCTTTCAAGACTAAAAATGAATTTCAATCCAGCAATGACACTCTTGGCATCATGGTGTCCCAGAGAAATGAAGACTTATTTTCACACAGGAACTCGTACATGAATGTTCATAGCAGCTTTGCCATTCAGCACTGAAAATGAATGTTCATAGCAGCTTTGCCATTCAGCACTGAAAATGACCAAAGTGTCCTACAATTGGTGAACGATTAAACAAACCAGGGTAAATCTGAACTAGGGAATACTACCCAGCACTAAAAAGGGAGCAAGTCTTCCTAGATGAACCTTAGGGGAATTGTGCTGAGTTTAAAAAAAAAAAAAAAGACAATCCCAAAAGGATACAAGTGACACAGTTCTATTTATGTAACATCCCCCCCAAAATAAGATAATTCTAAGGTGAAGAACAGATCCCCCATTGCCAGAGTTTAGAGATAGAGGGGAGGGGATATCAGGGAGACTTCCATGGCGATAATACAGCAGAGCACCTTGATCCTGCTCATGATCACACAAGGTTTTGCATGTGATAAAATTGCATCGAACTACCCACACGTGTGTGCAAACGCACATGTAACTGGTGAGACCTGGGTAAAATGTATGGATCACACTAGCGTCAGTTTCTTGGCTTTGATCTTTTACTATAGCTCAACTTCTGGTACGATGCTAATGTTGTGGAAGGCTGGGGGAAGAGTCTACTTCTTTGCAATCTTCACGAAACTATAATTATTTCAAAATTAAGAGCAAAAAAGAAAAAGCCAAATAAAGTACAAATATTAAATCTTTCAATTTAATGTGCTTTCTTGGAAATACCAAAAAAAGCAGAGGAGCAGAGGAGGGAATTGCTAGCTGGGAGGTCCGGCCATGCAGTCCCTATGTGCCGCCATGGCAGTATATCAACATTCCTTATATATAGCATATTTTGTACACATTAACCAGGAAGGTAAAAATGTGTTCCGTATTTGGGGCTAGATTTAGGGTTTGAAAGATCTGATGTATCCAGGGTGTGTTAGGGCCTCAGCTGTGCTATCTACCTGCCGTCCTCCTAAGGCTACTGATATCAACAAAATGAACTCTAGGGACTTCTGACACATGTCCCCTATAAGTCTGACCCCGTGTGCTTATGATAGAATGTTGTAGTTTATCCAATCTGCTACTTGCCTACCATTTTCACTCTTTCAGAAGAGCACTCCTCAAACATTGAAAATTTTTTCCTAGGTTCTAAACATATCTCATTACTTGGCATTTTTAAATACTATAAGAGCATCTTTATATTTTCTTTTTTTTTAAAGGAAAATTCAAATTTAATTCATTGTTATATATTTGTACATGCACATAATATAGTAATTTGGTACCATTCCCCAGTATGTCTCCTAAATATTTGAACAATTTGCCTCTCCACCCTACCATGCTGATTTTGTTTCCTATTCTTTTCTTATTTCTTAATATTTTTTTACTCCCTTTAGCATGTTTCTCTTCTGTCCTTTTCAAGAGATGAGTATCTTTAATTTTTTTTTTAAGCTATAGAGGACAAGGCCAGAAGTTTTAAAATTACTAACACAAATTACTGAGACATGGGGCTGGAGTGGTGGCTCAGCGCTTGCCTGGCATGTGCGGGTACGTGAGTTCAAACCCCAGCACCATGTACACAACCAAGTGTCCCAGCAACAAAAGCCGCATGAAAAACTGAATAAAATTTGCTTCTTCTGTCTTTCTCTCTCTCTATCCTTGTCCCTTTTTCAAAGAAAACAACAAATTAGTGGGACAAGGAATACGCTTTGGTCCCTATATGTTTTCCAGCAAAGACAAATAATTTCAAAGAAAATCAAATTTTCAGATAAAGAATGTTGTTAGGTAGAAATTCTGATTTACCTATTTTCTGAATATACCTAAGGCCATTTATGAGAAACAAAAAATCTAGATCACATAATTAAATAGATGCTATCATCTGAAAAGTTAATCAAGAAAATTACATTAAATATAAAATTGAATGTGCATAGGTTTATTTTCAATTCAGGCAAAATTCACATAAAGTTAAATTTTTTTTTAAAGAGAGAAGGACAATGAGAGAGAGAGAATCAATTTTTATTTAGTTTTTCACATGGCTTTCATTGCTCTGACAGTTGTGTATATGGTGCTGGGGTTTGAACTCATGTACTTGCCCATGCCAGGCAAGCACGGTAACCACCAAGCCACCACTCCAGACCCTAAAGTTAAATATTTTAAAGTGAGCAATTCAGTATTATTTAGTACATTCATAATGGTAACCACCTTGCCTATCGAGTCAAAAGTTTCCAAAACATTTTCATCAACCACAAGAAAACACCCACAACCATTAAGCAGTTATGCCCCCTTCCTCCCCCAGCCCACCACAGCTCCTAGCACTCACCCTGTACTATTTCTATACATTTGCCTATTCTTAATATTTCCTATAAACAGAACTGCAGACTTCTTTCACTTAGCATGCTTTCAAGATTGATTCCTTTTCATGGCTGAACAATATTCCATAATGCGTATATAACACAATTTGTCCATTCATGGACATTGGGGTGGCCTCCTCCTTTTGGCTATAGTGAGGAGTGCTGCTATTGCATTCATATGAGTACCTGTGTTCAGTTCTTTGGAATCTACATCCGTGAATAGAATTGCTGGGTCATATGTTACTTCTATGCTTTTTTTAGGAGCCGCCAAACTGGTTTCCACAGAAACAGAGCTGTTTTATATTCCCATGCATGATTTTTTTAAAGAAAAAATATGAATCTTCAGAAATGAAATCGGTTCTCCATCTGCTCCCTTGGATTTGGCAAATTCTAGAATAACTCAGTGGTTCTCATGTATGTGTCTGGACATACAGCACAAGAAGTGGAAGAGAAGAAAAGGAGGAGGAAGGGGGAGAAACTGAAGGAAATGGAGAAGTGGAAGAGGTGGTGGTGGCAACCTCTGGGCTCCAACTCTAGAAATACAATTTATTTCCAATATTGAAATATTGGATTGAGTCCAAGTCACCTGAAGTGACCATCAAGTAATTCTAGTGGCAGCCAGGACTGAGAAAAACAGCCATGCTGCATGAACTCAGGGTAAGTAATGCAACAAATTTCCCTAGAGAATAGGAACCATTAAATTATCACAGAAGCAGAACTAATTTCAATTTATTCCCTTGGTTCTTTTTTTTTTTTTTTTAAGAGAGAGGGACAGTGAGAAAGAGAGAGAATCAATTTTTTCATGTGGCTTTGGTTGCTCTGAGACTTCATTGTGTACGTGGTGCTGGGGTTTGAACCCACGTCCTGGTGCTTGCCAGGCAAGCGCCGTAACCACTGAGCCACTGCTCCAGCCCCTGTTTCTTTGGTTCTTGATTCATAGACATGTATCTGCACCTAGAATCTTGGTTGGCACATAACTGGGCAAAAATATTGTCTTAATTTTGAATATCTAATTTTAAGTTTAAAATTAATCAATATAATACAATTAATAATTGTTAAATGACATTTTAGTTATCAATATTAGGTAGGAAACCAAAGGGAAATGTAGAAATCTCCTGATTGAATATTTTTGACACACTGCTTCTGTTATAGCAGTTATATTTATTAGACTTCCTTTCTGTATAATATTGGTTGAAAATTATTTCCTCAAGTAGCCATCATTTTAAGGTATGCAAGGCTAAATAATAAATGGTAGGTAAAAATAGAAGATGATCAAACAAAACAAGCATTCATTGGAATTGTAGTGTTCAATTTAAAGTTACCGTATGTTTGATAATGTTTCCCCCTCAATTGTATCTCTATATCCATCTAATAAAAAAAACTGAAAAAGTAAAATAATAATAATAACAATCAAAGGAAGATCGGTAGAGGAAAGGGGTCAGAGTGGGAGGAGGTGAGGGAGGGAGGAAGTGCTGGGGAGGGATATTGACCAAATTATAGTTATATTGTGTGCATATATGAATATGTAACAGCAAATCCCATCATTATGTACAACTATAATGCACCAAAAAAAGTGGAAAAAAGTTTCTGTATATTTAGTTTTTTTTTAAAGAGAGAATTTCATTTATTTTTTCATCTGGTTTTTATTTTTCCAACACTTAGTCGTGTATGTAGTGCTGGGGTTCCAATGTGGGTCCTCATGCATGTCAGGGAATCACTCTACTGCTGAGCCACCTCCAGTCCTACATTTATTAATTTTTAAAATGTGAATTCTACCAACATTTTCCAGTTCTGTACTTGGTATAAAATGTCACCGCTTGCATTCCCAATCTCACCCCATCCTCCTATCTCTTTAACCTGGGAATTTCTCCATTTTTTGTCTTTCTACACTTTTTCCAACTGGCAGCAAAGTGTTAATATTTTCAGTATTTTTCTGTTGAACTTCACACAGACTTTTTTTTTTTTTAAGAGAGAAGGATAGAGAGAGAGAGAGACAGAGAGAATCTATTTTTATTGAGTTTTTCACATGGCTTTCATTGCTCTGACACTTTTAATTTATTTATAGTTTAAATAAGCAATTTTAACTAATTTATAAAGGTAAAAGCTTTCTATTCTCTAGCCAGGCATAGTGGCACACATCTGTAATCCCAGTGATTACTGGGGAGGCTGAGGCAGGAGGATCACAAATTCAAAGCCAGCCTCAGCAACTAGCAAGACCCTAAGCAACACAGTGAGACCCTATCTCAAAATAAAAAATAAAAAGGGCTGGAAATGTGATTCAGTGGTTAAGCACCCCTGGGTTCAATCCCTAGTACCAAAAAAAAAAAAAATCTGTGTTCTCTAGAATTGCCCCCCGCCACACACACACACATATGTATACAGGTTGTAAAGTACCTTGACTAACTCTTCACTGACCATCTCCCAAACAAGTGGACATCAACCCCTTTCCCAGTGGCTTGGGCTTTATAACCTACCTGGTTCTTAAATTTTACAAAGGTAAGCTGGATTTCCCTTCTTTCCCAAAAATTATTATTACAAAAGTTTATTTTGGTAAGTAAGGATACAAACATTTCGAAAGTACATGTATTTCCAAAAGAGTACTACAAATAAAAATACCTTGTTTCAAATGAATTTTTTCAAGTAACAATATTAAGTTTTTAAAATTAAGAAACTGCCCCAAATCCAAAGATATTTTCTACAGTGAAAAACAAAAACCACATATTTGTTTATTGAGGAATCTAAAACACATTTATCAACCAAGTCTGGATCATCATCAGGAAATACTGGTGTCTAGTATTTTACTATAGGGAGAATGTGAAAGGAGAATAGGAAGAGATGATGTTAGATCCAGATGATTCCAATCTTTAGCTTTATCTCACACAGTTGGAGGCGTATTTACTGAAACAAAGATTTCATCCATTGAATTTCAGTGACTTTTTGTTAAAAAAACTTGTATGGTTGTTAAAAAAAAAAAAGAATTATGTACAACTAATGCACTAATAAAAGAATTTTAAAACAAAAAAAAAAAACCAAGAATGTAAACCATGGCTGGAGCCAAGAGAAAACCTTGACAAACAACTACCTATAGGGTCCAAATGTCCTTGTGGTAGAAACACAAAAACCCCTAGGCCCATAGCCAACAAAAGGTCACAGTCTCCCACCTGCCTTCACCCAATCCTGTAACCCCAAGGTTTGTAACTCCCAGCTTGCAGAATTTTCCTTTAAAAACCCTGACTCTCTGAGTCTCGGGCTGCTCTCCACCCGCTGCGCCGGAGTGCTGGACAGTGGACCAAGCTCAAGCTTGTACTCAATGAACCCCTATGTGATTGCAGCAGATGCTGGGCTCTGTGGTGGTTTGTTTGGGGGTCTCATGGATCGGGCATAACGTAACAATCCTTTATCAGATGTGCATTTGGCAAATATTTTCTCCCAGTCTGTGGATTGTCTTCTCATTCTTTTGACATTGTTTTTTATTTTAATTTTAGTGAAGTCCAGTTTACTATGACTTCTTTTATGGATCACACTTTTGATGGTGAATCTAAAAAGTCATCATCATACCCAAGATCATCTGGATTTTCTCCCATGTTATTTTCTAGGACCTTTATGGTTTTGCATTTTACATTTAGGTCTGTGATCCATTTGGGTTAATTTTTGTTTTGTTTTATCAGGGCTGAGGACTGAACTCGGGGCCTTGAGCGTGCTAGGCAAGCACTCTGCCTCTGAGCTAAATCCCCAACCCCTATTGGGTTAATATTTGTGAAGGATCTGTGCTAGATTCAGTTCTTGCTTGTAGATATCCAGTTGTTCCAATGTTATATGTTGAAAAGGCTTTTGTTGCTCTATTATATTGCCTTCATAGATCAGGTAACTAAATTAATGAGGATCTTTTCTGGACTATTATGTTCTATTGACCTATTTGTCTGATCTTTCACTAATACCTCAACTCCCTTGATTAACATAGCTTTATAGTAAGTCCTGAAGTCCAGAAGTGTCAATCTTCCAGCTTTGTTCCTCTCCTTTAATATTGACCTGGCTATTCTGAATCTTTTACCTCTCCCTGTAATCTTTAGTTCATTCACAAAACAACTACCTGGGATTTTGGTTGAGATTGCGCTGAATCTACATTAGGGAAAAGTCACATCTTACAATTCTGAGCCTTCCTACCCAGGAAGATGGACTCTCTCTCTCTCCCTCTATTTTGTTCTTCCTTGATATCTTTCATCAGAGTTTTTACATTTTTTCATATACGCATTGTGCGTATTTTGTTAGATTTGTAGTGTGTATGTCATTTCAGAGGTGCTAATATAAATGTCATTGTGTTTTTATTTCAAATTCAACTTGTTCATTGCTGGCATGTAGGAAAGTGACTGTTGTTTGTACATTAACAATGTATTCTGAAATCTTGCTATAATTACTTATTCAGGATTTTTTAAAATTTTTTTTCTTTTTTTGTCCATTGTTTCCATGACAATCCCATCATCTGTAAAGAAAGACAATGATTTTCCTTTCTTCCCAGTGTACTTTTTATTTCTTTTCTTGTTTTATTGAATTAGCTAGCACTCCCAGTATGATGTTGAAATGGGGTGGCAAGAGGGGATATCCTTACCTTGTTGCTGACTGTAATAGGAAAGCTTCAGGTTTCTCACCATTAAGTATGCTATCTGCTGGGGGGGGGCACTGGTAGATATTCTTTATCAAGTTGAGAAATTCTTTTCTATTCCTAGCTTGTTGAAAATTTTAATCATGAATGAATATTAGATTTTGTCAAATGCTTTTTTGGCTTCTATGGATATGATCATATAAGTTTTCTTCTGTAGCCTCTTGATATGGAATATAACAATTACTCTCCATGTGGAATTGCTTTTGCATACCTGACATAAATTTCACTAGTTATAGAGTATAATTATTTTATACATTGTTAGATACAATTTGCTTATATTTTATTGAGGATTTTGCTTTTACATTCATAAGAAATATTGGTTTGAGCCAGGAGTGGTGACACACACCTGTAATCCCAGTGACTTGACATGCAGAAGCAGGAGATCACAAGTTCTAGGGCAGCCTCAGCAACTTAATGAGACCCTGTCTCAAAAAGTGAAAAGGACTAGTGATATAGCTCATTGGGAAAGCATCCCTCAGTTTAATTGTGTGTGTGTGTGTTTCTTGTAATGACTCTGTTCGGGTTTGGTATTAGGTAATGATGGTCTCTTAGAATGAGTCAGAAAGAATCCCTTGGTTTCTATTTTCTGAAAAAGACTACTAGAACTGGTAAAATTTCTTCCTGAAATTTTTGGTAGAATTCATCTGTGAACCCATCAGTGTCTGGTACTTCCTTTTTGGAAGACTAATTGTTGATTCAATTTCTTTAAAGATACTGTGACTTCTGTCTTTTTTGCTTAGCCTGGCTAGAGGCTTATCAATTTTATTGAACTTTTCAAAGAAACAGATTTTGGTCTTGTTCATTATTTTCCTGTTTGCAGTCTCATTGATTTCTGCTATATACTTTTTCATATCTTTTCTCCTACTTACTTTGAATTTAAAGTGCTTTTCTTCTACTTTCCTAAAATGGAAGATTAGATTAATTTTAGATCTTCTCTGCTAAAATATACACCAGTGCTGTAAAATTCCCTCCAAGGGCTGCTTTAATTTCATTCCATAAAAATCTGCTAAGTTGTACTTTCATTTTCATTTAATTCAAAATATTAAATGTTAAATTTAAATATTAAAATTTATCTTGGGCTTTCTTCTTTGACCCACGTGTTACTTAGAAGTAAATTGTTTAATCTCTAAGTATTTGGAGTTGTCTTTCTGTCACTGATTTCTAATTCAGTTCCATGCTGCCTGAGATCCAACTGAAAACCCCAGGGCAGAGAAGCAGCAATCTACTTAAAAATCCAAACATCCATTATTAGTTATTTTACATCATTATTTGGTTTTCTTTAGACCAAATTCCTACCTGATGATAGGAAAAAAAAAAAAAAAGAAAATGTTGGATTGCTTCAACGCTTAGAGACAACCCTGCAAAAGACACACTTTCATACTGTAAGTAATGAAACATAAATACTATGGTAGGGAATATGATTTTGGGAAAGTCTGCCAGGCTGGAATTTTAAAGGGACGCTAATTTCCCCTTGCCACCTTAGTTGACCAATTTAGTTGAAACAGAGGGAAAAAAAAGGTACCTTGAGCGAAACTACCTCTTAAATCTCACCTCCTCTAGACCAGAAAACTGAAGGGGAAAAAGGGAGAGACGCCACCGGGGCTTGTCCAAATCCTCTTTGCAAGGACTGTGTAGGAGTATTTGGCCCAGGAAACAATTCCCTCCCATTAGCCAACACTGAGTGACATTTTCTTTTCTTTCTTTCCCGGCCCTCCTCCCGCCCCGCTCAACTTCTGGGCTCCGCCTCTATCTACCACCGGGTTCTGCGTCACCCGCGGGCAAAACGCAGGAACACTTTAAGGCTCACCGAGCCCGCCGCTGCCGCCGCGGGACCGGTTTCTGAGTTTCATCCAATCAGAGCCCAGGGAGGAAGATGAGGCACGGCAAGACCCCGCGTAACCCAGTGTCTCCGGGATTAACTCCGCCTTCGTCACGTGATCTAACCACGCCTCCCACCTTTCCCCTCAGTGGTGGGTTCCTTCGAGGCACCGCCCCTCCAGGCACCTCCCTCAGAGGACTCTCGCGGATTGGTCGCTGCTCACTCGGTCTCCTGGGTGACGGGAACGCGGTAGCCCTCTTGAAGGCCACCGGGTGCGCCTGCGCACTTACTAGATCCTGCGGCTGCTGGAGCTTTGAGATGAAGGTAAATATCTTACCAATCCTGGGGTTGGAAAGACGCGACCACTGGCCCTTCTTCAGCCTGCTGAGCGTCCCTGTGAGGAGAGGGTCTGTGCCCTGTTCCCTTCTCTGGAGTTGTGGGGAGGGAAGGGGTAAAATTGAAGGAATCAGGGAAAAGAAAAGAAAGTAACAGAAAAGGCGGAGACGGAGGCCTCTCTTCTGGAACCGCGACCCGAGTAGAAGTGAGGGAAGAGAGAGCCCCGCCATGCCTGGAAATGAGCAGACAGGGTCTGAAGACACCCGAACTTCACGGCGGAAAGAAGGGGTCACGGTGAAGTTGACGCAATTGGGTATAATGATTTGCTTCATTTCGTGGGGCGAACTCCTGGCCAGCCGTGCAACCGCCTGGCACTCGAAAAAGATTGAAAAGTCTCTGAAAGAATACTCTTAAATTGCATTGTCAGTGACTGGTGCAATTTACAGATTGCCTGGTTAGCGAGAGCACTTAATTCACCAAAAAATCTGCAACCGCACGCGCAGGTCTCAGGGTCATGCTCATCATCCTTTGCACGCAGGTTTTCTAGTTTGGGGCTTCTTTTGAACCCCACTCCTTGGTCACCGACTACAGCTGCCTCACTTCCGATTTGCGCAGCAATACCCGCTGCCCTCCTCTGTCAAAGAAATGGAGACTCGATTTTGAAATAATTTAGACGTCTAACACTTATTTGTGGCTATTAGTGTGGAAATTGGAAATGACAGACCGGTGATCATAACTCTCGTTTCAAAACCTCTTCACAATTTATGGAGTATTAGAAATGAAGAAGCATTCTCGATTTACAGTTGAGAATTCTGTGCTTGAGGTAATTTCTGCGACTTGCTTTGAAACCCTACAGCTAATAAGCGAGAAACAAAATTTAAATCTTGGTTTTCTGATTGTGAAACTAGTACTTTTTCCTCCGCATTCCTCCACATTTCCTCCCTTTCCTTAGAACACCGAAAAAATAATATATAGGATCACAGCCAGAGGCAGGTATGCCACTAAGGTAATAAAATTCAAGTTTAAGGACTCCTCACTTGCATGAAGGAGTTCCCAGGTAATGTAATCACAAAATTGCAAAAGGTTTTTATAAATATTCTGTTTTTCCCTCATGAGTGTCTCTATGGTCTACAAAATCTTAGTGCATCAACGATTATAATACACCTGCCCAACAGATTTCCTCTTGTCTTTAGAATAGAAATCTTCAGTGGTGTTTCATTTTGAGCACTGGAAGTTTTGTGTTGGCTCTGATTCATGTTTCCTGTAGTAGTAGCTAACCTTCATGTGCCTAGGTAGGGTCTTCATCATTTAATCTATAAGTTAATATTAAAATCTAATTTTTCATTCAAGTTGATGTTCTAGATGAGCACTATTTGATATTAAGTATAATTTGAGTCAATGTAATTTCAATATTTTAGTAGCCACATTAAAAATTATAAAGAAATGGATAAAACTAATTTTAGTATTATATTTATCTTACCCAGTATATCCAAAATGCTCTTTTAACATATAGTCAGTATAAAAGTTGTCAATGAGATAGTTTGCATTCTTTTTTTCATGGTCTTTGAAATTCAATGTATATTTTATATTTATATCACATCTAAATTTGGATTGCCCATATTTCAGATCCTCAGTAGCTACCTATACTCTGTGGCTTCCATATTTGGCACTACATTTCTAGATTGGATAAGTGAAAGATTTTTCAGTTGATACACTGTCCACCCAATAGCCAAGTTAAACACTTATGAAGTAAATATATGGTAGTGAGTAAAGAAAGAAAAATAGATATTTTTATGTCTATCTTAAAAATCATTCAGGATTTTTCTTTTTTTTTTTTTTAAGAAAGAGAATCAATTTTATTTTTTTTCATCTGGTTTTAGTTTTTCCAACACTTAGCTGTGTCACGGTGCAGGGGTTCAAACCTGGATCCTTGAGCATGCCAGGCAGGTGCTCTACCACTGAGCCATTGCTCCAGCCCTAGGATTTTTAAAATGGCAATTTTGTTAACTATAATTCCTAAGAGTCAATGGATAATTAACTAAATTTGAGTTTAAGTATTTTAATCTTTTCTTCTATAAAACTAAAAGTATACATCCTTATAAAGTTAACATTCAAAAGCATTCATAAAACAAATGTTTACCTGGTACAGTGGTATACTGCTATCATCAAGATGATCACAAGTTCAAGGTTGGCTTGGGCAACTTAGGCAAACTCCATTTCAGGAAAAAAAAAGTAGTTTTATAATAAAAACTCTCCTATCTCTTGAGACTCATACTGTATTAACTGTATTTTGTTCATTTGGTTATTTAGTTGGTTTTATTTATTTTATTGCCAATTTTTTATAAGCTCTAATGTCAGACTTTACTCTGAATTTTACTGTTTTCATGATCGTATTTTGACATCTTTTCTGACCAACACTTTATTGTATATCTTTTGAAAATTTAAAAATTGTGTTTATTTTTTAGCGTGTTTTCTCTCTGCTAGAAAAGACTTGGCTTGGCTCACCAATACAGTTTACCTGGCAAAAAACATCAGGAAACTACCTTGCTGCAACAGGGTAAGAACCAGTGAATATCATAAGAAAATGTATTATAGCCATGAAACCAAATCAACTGTTCTATCAGTAGAAGTTCTCTTGTGTGACAATTGTATGGTGAGAAAAGGAATATTTTCACTCCATTAACATCATAGTTCATAGAACCTTTTCCCCAGCAATAACTTTTTAAGATACAAATTATGAAACTACCATGAGAGAATGCTGAAATCATTTGAGTGGCAGCTTAGTTTTTATACACATAAAGAAAAGAAGCAATCAAATTATATCTTTGTATTCTAATTGCTTCCAGAGCTGATCATACAGTGAAAATCTTTGATCGCCATGGCCAAAAGAAAAGTGAAATTAACTTACCTGGGTAAGTACAGAGGTATGTCCAAAACATTTCAAGCTTTGTTACTTAAAAGACTTTTTTTCTTTTTTAGAAAGTACTGTCTTAAAAGTATAGTTAAATAAAATTGTATAACCTATATTAGCCCACATCTTGCTTTGTCTATTTACAGAGGGATTTGTTTTCTTCTGAGTACTGTATGCTAACCAATTGTACAACTGGAGCTCCAAAAGGATTTATTTTTTAATGACATAGTAGTTAATGAAATATGTCAATATATAGCATATGAGTTAGGGTTTATATCTATAAATACACATATATTTGCAGGGAGGTTTTACAGCAGAATAATAAATGAGTCCAAATTAAGGATTTTCAGGTTAGGGATGCCCAATCTGAATCTATTCTAGTAATTTCCTCTTTAACAAGTTGGGAAACAGTTATTTTCCATATACTTTTTAAAGAATGAAGACTTTATATCCATTTCCAGGAAATGATTCTGGATCAAAATAAGCATAATTTAGACATTTTTAAGGATTCATTGTAATCATTACCTGTTTTAGTTATTCTGCTGATAGTCTCAGTAGTTAAGATGCGTAGAGTCCTTCACCTAAGTGGCCTTTTGCTGCTCTGCTTTTTATTTTTATTTTTTTTAATTTTTTTTCAGAGCTGAGGACCGAACTCGGGGCCTTGCATGTGCTAGGCAAGCGCTCTGCCTCTGAGCTAAATCCCCAACCCTTCTGCTCTGCTTTTTAAATTCACATCTGTTTTCTGCAGTTTAATGACCCTTCTTACAAATTAGCTTGTTTTATTTCTCTTGATCTCAGCTTTTCACACCCCCTGCTCCGCCCCACTCACTTAATGCTACCATTTTGGCATTTCTGTTTCTCTTAATTGTTGCTTCTGATTTCTATAATAAGGGAAGCAAGAGGTCAAGTAGTCTAAAATAAGATGCTCAGTGAAAAACCCTTTTGAGTAAATCATATGAGCTTAATTGCCTAATCATTAACATAATTTTGGTTACATAATGGCATCATTTCTTCTGAACCCTTTTGCTGTATTCACAATAGTTGAATTTGACCAAACATGATCTCCAGAGAAATAAATTGCTATTATGTATTATCATTAATTGCAGATGATTGTATTAACAATTTGAAAGCTTCACTTTTCCATATTTCTAAGATTCCTGAGGATATTGTAGAAAATAAAGATCTTAAAACTTATTTTAAGGGGCTGGAGCAGTGACACAGCGGTTACAGCATTTGCCTAGCACGCATGAAGATGCGAGTTCAAACCCCAGCACCACGTACACAGCAATGTGTGGGAGCAAAGAAGGCCACGTGAAAAGCTAAATAAAATTGACTTCCTCTTTCTCTCTCACTCTCAGTGTCCCTCACTCTTAAAAAAATAAATAAATAAATAAAAACATTTTAAATTTGAAGAATAAAAGATGTAACTCCCAATTTTAAATGTAAATTAAAACATGACTACTTAGCCAATACCCCAGAACAGGAGTCTCATGATGAAAAATAGCATTAGACAGGAAAAGGTCTGTTTTCTTAAGGATTTAAGAAATTTTGAAGTTTTAAATTATAACAAATATTTTGGTATAACTGAAACAATTATGTTAAATAGAGCATTTACAGTTTATAACTATGTTGTGACCTCAAGCTAATCGCTATTCTTATTCTGTCAAAATATAAAATGAAAATAACTTTTCTTATAGCGGTCGGTCTTCCCATTGTGATCTTATATCTACTCAGCTTTGATTTACTTTATTTCAACTTATTTAGATATAACGTTTCTTTTTAAAAATTTTTTTGTTTATTTATTTATTTTTAGAGAGAGAATGAATTTTATTTTTTCATCTGGCCTTTATTTCACCAACACTTGGGTGTGTCTGTATGGTACAGGGGGTTGCTGGGGTTTGAACCTGGGTCCTTGCATATGCCAGGCAAGTGCTTGAACTGCTGAGCCACTGCTCCATCCCCATAACTTTGTTATCAGTGCCTTCTTTTCCTTTATGTAAATCTGAAATAACCTTTCAAAACTTGCTTGTAACAATTACCTGTTGATTCTAGGTGTGATTTGATGGAGGTGGTTGATGAGTTTGTTTTCCCAGAAGGCTAGGTTCTTCATAGGATTCAAGAAACTCTGTTAATTTATTAGGTGGAGTTATATTTAACATAGTATATGAAAATGGTATTAAAAATAGAATTTAAAAATTTTCTATCCCCTCAACAAAATTTGAACTTATTATCAACTAAACAGTGAATAGTGAGTTATATTTCTCATTTTAGAGTTTATGATCTATTCAAAACAGATTGTTTTGTGATAAACAAGAGTCACAAATAGGTGTTTAAGCTTCCTTCCTTGTACTTAATAAAATATATAGAAATGTTTTGCACTTTTTTTTTAAAGTAACTGTGTTGCCATGGATTGGGATAAAGATGGAGATATCCTAGCGATGATTGCTGAGAAATCTAGTTGCATTTTTCTCTGGGATGCCAACACAAACAAAACCAGCCAGCTAGACAGTGGCATTAGGTAAGCACAACTTATTTGCTCATGTATTTTATTTATTTTTGGTCAAGTGGTAATCTCAGTTCTTTGTTTTTACTTTATTTTTTTATTAACATCTTTTTTTTTTTTTTTTGAACCAGAGATTGAATCCAGGGGCCCTTAACCACTGAGCCACATACCCAGCCTTTTTTTTTAGATATTTTTTTTATTTTGAGACTGGGTCTCACTAAGTTGCTTAGGATCTGGCTAAGTTACTGAAGCTCATTTTGAATTTGTGATCCTCCTGCCTCTGTCTCCCAAGTCACTGGGATTACAGGCATGCACCACTACACCTGGATGATTAATATCTATTACTTGTATATATTATTGGGGTACAGGATGAAATTTCAACACAAACATACAATATGCACTGACCAAATCAGGATAATTAATATTTCCCAACTTTACTTTTTAAATCTTCATTTAGAAACATGATCATTTGTAGTTTTGAAGCCAACAGTGCTTACTTTCATTTTAGAGATGACTTGAATCACCTCTTTATAAATAGAAAAGCTATCATTTCTCTTATTATCTATAATCCTTCTAAACCAATTTTTTAGAACAAATTGTTATAATTGTGACCTGGAAATAGCTTCTAAAAAAGTTGCTTTCAGTGAAACACACTAAAATTCACAAAGGTGAGATAAATTATATATGGGAAAATGTGGAGATGGGGTTGGCTGCAAGCTGGCTGTCTAGTGGGGTTCTAATGATACAATCCAGACTCTCCATCTCTCAGCCCTTCCATTCTCTGTATTGACTTCTTTTGAAGTCAGACTCGCCATCCGCCTTATCGTTCTTCACAGCAAGTCATATCAGAGGAAAGAGCAAGGCCCTTTACAGCAGCAGTGACCATTCAGAAGGTCTCTGAATGAAGCAGACAAGGCCATGGGATTGTCGGTTCTACTAGGTGAAGGGTGGGGTAAAAGGTTGGGCCGTTCCCAAGTGGAAAAACTCCTTGGAAGATGGAATAAATTACACACTCTACTAAAATAGAAAACTTTTTTTTTTTTACTGAATGGAAAAGAAAAACCTTGTCAGTATTTGCAATTAAAACTTTGTCATGTTGATCTTGGACAAGTTGCTTAACTTCTGTGTAATCCTCAATCTCTTCATCTGTATTGAATGGGTGTAAAATCTGCTTGATGGTGTCATATGGCCCTGCAGATGAGCAGGAAGAGATCACAGACACGCTGTCAAATTAGATGATAAATTTTCCAGCTTATTTATTGGAGAATAACAGAGTCCAGAAGAAGCAAGTTGGCATTGCAGAGCAGGACAAACTATAATGCAGTATCCTTTGACCCTCTAAATTGACCCTTGAGCCACTGAGCTGTAGAAGTTGCTGCCTGCCAAGGATCAAGTCTCACTAGGTTAGAATCCTTTGTTTCTGTCCCTGTCCTTTTGCACTATGGGTTTGCCTCACTTTGCAGAAAGATTTTTATGCTCCCTGTACTTCCACTCAAGGGAATGTTCAGAGACATTGGACACTGACTCTTGAACCAAATTCAGCATCCCTGAAACCACAGCCTCTCTCTCACCCAGCGAAAAAATGTGTAACTAGTCTCCAGGTGTTTCGCCCTGCTGTGTCTCTTCCCAGAGTCCATTTCCCCATCATCTCAGGGCTGTGATGTTCAAGTGTATGTTGTGGCCAGGCATGAAATTAAGACCTGAGCAACTTGTAGATGTTAGTGTAATTGTCATTAAGATAAAAATTAGGGTGTTTTACTCTTGGTATTAATATTTAAGGTCTAGGGGGCTGGAGCGGTGGCTCAGCGGTTACGGCACTTGCCTGGCACGTGCAAGTACTCGAGTTCAAACCCCAGCACCATGTACACAATGGGGTCTCAGAGTAACGAAAGCCACATGAAAAACTAAATAAAATTGATTCTCTCTTCCTCTCTCTCTCTCTTTAAAAAAAAAATATTTAAGGTCTAAAGAACTTTTGTATGTACAAAAATAGAGCTGCTACTCTTTGTTCTTTATGCAAGGGTGAATCCTTTTATGTATGTATGTATGTTAAGGTAGCTAATAAAAAAGTTGGAATATCAATTTTTGTAAGTATTTTGATTTTTCCAACTAACATGCCCTTAAACATTTTAAATTCCATCTATAAATTTAATCTGGAATTATTTTTTGAGCACTTCAAACACCTTCAATAGTACACAAAGCATTCAGATAGAATTATTAAAATCTTATTATGATGCCACCTAACTATAAATACTGCTTTAACACAATGGGCTAAAATCATTTATTCATTTTTGCTATATATATTTTTATACCTTCTTAGGATTATACCAGTATTTAGTCTGATACTGGCTAGACTTACAGCAATAATCAGTTAGCTAACTGGAATACAGCAGGAATTCCAGAGAGAGCCCTACCTACAACATCTGGTTCATCAACCAACACATTCTCAGCTAGATCATGGCACTTGGTCACCTCTCCCAGGGCAACACAGACCTGACTACCAGTTATCCTACTCAATCTCTGTTTTTGATTGATCTTCAGTTATATTACTAAGACTCTTCTAAACACATGCCTTTCACATAGGTTGTAGGTTTTTGTAGTCTGTGCATTTCCCTAGAATTTATTTATGCATTTATTTTACTGAGGGTTGAATGCAGGGCCTCACACATTCTATGAAAGTGCTCTGCCACTGAGCTACATGCCCAGCCCAAATGATGTATTTTTTTTAAGTTTTACTTGACCATAGATACCATGCAATTACCCTACTTTGGCATGATCTGTTAAAATTATTGATTATTGGGAACTTACGTCTCACTATTTTATTATAAATCATAGGGCCCTCTAGAGGCCTTATGTCCTAAGAGAAAAAGAATAGAGCCTGCTCAGTTAGCTCATCTTTTCAGGACATTCAGTTCCTTGAACTTAGAACTCCCGTTTAAATCTCTTTATAGGTAGTGGCTATGTGACGGTTAATGCTGATAGACTGTTAACAGACCAGTGTATTATTACTCTTCTCATCCGTGAGCACTGATGCCGATCAGTTGCTCTTATTACACGTGTCCTCTTCTCTCTCTTACAATTTCACTCGCTCACAATTCTTTATATTCATGTTTTCTGAGATGCAGACTCCACAACAGGATTAACTGTAGAAGAATTTATTACAGGAGAAGCCTAAGAGGGAAACCAGAGGGGAAAAATGAAGACATTGGAAGAGCTGTGAGGTCCCAGGGCATGTCTGACCCTTATGAAAGAGAGGGAAGGAAGGTTGAGTAGCAACATCTTAGACTGTGGCACAGTTGTAAGAAAGTTCAGCTGAGCCTATGGGAATCTTTGAGGCAAAGGAGTCCTGGGTCCAGGTGTGGGCCTTGGAGGATCCCTGCCTTGCTCAGTCATTGTCTGGGAACAGTCCATAGGAAAGCATCATGGAGGGGATGCTAGAAGCTGGGGCAGTAAGTCATTTACACTCTGCAGCCAGAGATCTGAGAGAGACATTTTCATGGCTGCCACACCTATTTAAACAGGTAGAGAAAAATGCATGTTTATTTTTTATAAAATATATATCTAATAGGAAAACCTAGCAGTATGGCATATTAGTACTCCCTTAACTGAAATTAAATTTTTAAAAAAGATATTCTTTTTTATTTTAAAGAGAGAGGGACAGTGAGAGAGAGAGAGAGAGAGAAAGACAGAATCAATTTTATTAGTTTTTCATATGACTTTCATTGCTCAGATACTTCATTGTATACGTGGTGCTGGGGTTTGAACTTGGGTCCTCATGCATGCCAGGCAAGTTCTGAAAACACTGAGCCACCGCTCCAGCCCCCTGAAATTAAATTTAAACATTTTATTATACTCACCTGTTATTATTATTATTTTTTTTTTAAAGAGAGAGGGACAACTTTATTTAGTTTTTCACATGGCCTTCGTTGTTCCAACACTTAGTTGTGTACGTGGTGCTGGGGTTTGAATCCGGGTCCTTGAGCTTGCCAGGCAAATGCTGAAATCGCTGAGCCACTGCTCCAGCCCCTCACCTGTTATTTAAATGAACTTTTCATATACATTTTCTCATCCTGGTTTTATGGTCTTTTACAAACTCATATCAATTAAGTATGTAATTTTTGAGACTCAAACTCTCCTAATTTAGATCAAGAAATCCTCTTTAAACTTCTTATTTTGTCCTTTAATTACAACCCTCAACGTGCTGGGAAGGAGTGCTCTTTTCTAAAAGCAGGAGCATGGTCTGTCCTTGGTATTCAAAGAACTACCTGGAGGGCTTATTGAAATACAGATGTATGGGTTCCACCCCACAACCCTGCCCAAGGTTTCCACTGAGTAGGTCTAGGGTGGGATCTGACACATTTCCAATGAGTTCTCAGGTGATACTGCTGGTTCTGGGACTGGATTTGGAGAGCTATTGTTCCAGACCCATTGTGATTTCTTTCCTCAATATGTGGAATGAGCTACTCCCCAGAGCCGGTATGCCCTTTTGTAGGGAATTATAGAAAAGTCCAACCTCTGAGTCTTAGACTGCACATTAATTATAACTGGTAGTAGGCAAAAGTGCTTTCTAGCTGCTTCTGAGCTATTCTTAGTAGTGACAAAACAGACAAACTTACATCCTTTTTGAAGTCACAAATTCCCAGGGCTGGAGTGGTGGCTCAGGGGTTGGAGCACTTGCCTGGCAGTTGTGAGGACATGCATTCGGAAGCCAGCACCACATATACAAATAACTAAGTGTCAGAGCAACAAAAGCCACGTGAAAAACTAAATAAAGTTGATTCTTTCTCTTTCTCTTTCTCTGAGTCCTTCTCTCTCTTTAAAAAAAAAAAAAAGTCACAAATTCCTGTTGATTTTTCTTTTAAAACATGAAGTTTCTTCATCCATTAAGACTTTTACCACAAGTAGAGATAAACCCATCATTAGCAAAGTAGTACTGTGAGTCATCCCACGAAATTTGAGATTCCATCATATTCAGATGGAAGTCTACATTCATCAAATATTTGTATTTTGAGTCTGACCCTAAGATCATCTTATAGCATCTCAAAATTTCTTTAGCACTTAATTTTTGTCCTTAAGCTTTGCTTCTAATCAAAGGTTAAAATTATTCATGAAGTACTTTTTGAAAGGATTGTTTAGATGTTATGATTGTGAATTGTTTAATTTGTTTCTTACAGGGATCAAATGTCTTTCCTTCTTTGGTCAAAAGTTGGAAGTTTACTGGCTGTTGGAACTATTAAAGGAAATTTGCTTATTTATAATCATCAGACATCTCGAAAGATTCCTGTCCTTGGTAGGTTGTAGCTGGAAACACTGCTAAATATTTGAGATGCTTTATTTAAAGGTACATTCTTTTACCTTGGATTATTTCATGATATTGCAAAGGAAATGTAGGAAGGTTCTCACTGGTTTAGTCTTACAACTACTTAAACAGGAAGATTATTCTTCACTGCTTAAGAATTTCCCAGCACCCATATAGCATACCAAGTTAAGGTCAGTTTATGCCTTTGGGCATCAAGAGTCATAATGGCATGGATTCAATTTGTCCCTTTCTCACCCAGCTTGTACTTCTCAAGGTGGATTAGCTCATATGCATATAATCACATATTGATCATGTGTTAATTTTGATTATTAGTTTTAGTTAATTTAGTGATGTTATGATGTAATAATTTTAGTCCATGTAGTAGGTGAACCAAAACATTTGGTGATTGCTTAGATGAAATATATCTATATACCTAATTTGGACCCCTCATGCAATCTAAACACCAATTAAATCTAGGTAGTTCTCTTTGCCTCAGGGTACATGGCTAGGGGGAGTTTTCTGTTGTTTTGTTTCTTGTCTGACCTGGTTTCAGGCTCTGATTCCCCGAGTTGGGTCACTTGACCTGTGCTTTCAGAATATCCTAGCTAAAGCATTTGGATCTTCTAAGTCAAGATCATGCTGATGGTTGTGGAACTCCTGGCTTCATCACATACCAGTGGCAAGGAAAGTAAAACTTACTGCTAACTTAGGTAGCACTACCTTTGGGGAGGTCGCGGTAACTACAGAACACTTGAGTACCTTTCCACTCAGAACAGTTCATTGTTTCAGATCGTTTTCACACATGTGTATATCTTTAATATGAATTTTAATGCTACAGCTAAGCAGTAATATAATTGACATATTTGAAAGATTAAACAAAAAATTTTAAAGTTACAAACATCAACTTTACCATATAATTATCTATTTGACATCAGTAGGCATTTTCTGTAGGCATTTCAGCTAATTTATAAATCCCAGAAATTGTGACACTTGAGCTCTAAGAAAATAATTTGCCAGAGCATGAGTATTTTTAATAAGGTGTTTGTCATATATATATATATTATTTTTTAAAATTTAATGTGCATATTGATTCTGCTCATCTCCTTATTTAATAACTGTATAAAATAGGCCTTAACATATTCAGATTAATGACACAGTTTAGTTCTTTAGCTGAACTTATACCTGCTTCTCTCACAGGTGGTTGTGACTTGTGGCTCAGCTTTGTTGTTTTTTCTCCCCCTCTTAACCTGCTTTGTAAAACCCAGACAACCCATTCTGGTAGCAGCTCCTGACGGCATGCTCTGTCAGTGTGTTGCTGTAGCTAAGGGTCTGTGCCCTTGCTCCGTGTTTCACTGATGTGTCTCCTGGAACTAGACTAGATACAAGCAGCTCTGCTTCGCATGGGTCTGATGTGCATGAATCCGAGTCGGGACAGTTGAAGTAATGCCAGTCTCCCAGCAGTACGGTTCCCATTTCAGTTACCATAGCATATAACTGAGAGTTAGTGTTCATGAAGTGAGTCAGTAATATGTAAAGTGTCTCATCCCCAAAGCGGGGACACAGTCAGGTTAGCTTTTATAGTAACCTGAGTGGTGAGCACTGGAAGCAAAAGGCCCTTCAGGTATCTGGGAGGAGAGAGGAAGACCTCGCTTTCTTAGGTGAAGAGTTTGTCTGTGACGTCTTTCCGCTTCTCTTCACACAGTCCTTTCCCCTGCTAGCTCCACTGTGCTACCCGAGTCCTTCACTCCACAGTCAGCAGAAGCCCTTTCTCCCTAGTAGTTCTCTGAATGTTCCATTCGCTTTAGTGCTCTGGCCTCCTGATTTAGACTATTTCCTGTATCCTGAAAGCTGCAGAATTCGTATCTCTTCCACACTGTAGACCCACAGGTCCAAGGGCTTCCTCAGCATCTTCAGGAGGTGTGGAGGGAACACTTCAAAGTCAGTATCTCCAAATCCCTCTAGACCCACAGCTTCCCTCTTGCTGTTTGACACTTCATCATTTCAAATCATGAGGACAGTCTTTACATCATCCTTGACTCTTCTTTCTCATGCTTTCCATATCTAATTTGTCAGAAACTCTCTTAGGTTCTGCCTCCAAACACCTCCAGATTCCAGCCTGTCTCATCACCTCTACTGCAGCCATCATGGCGTGGGCCTCGGTACTTTGCCTTTTTTTTAATTTTTTTTTTTTTTTAAGATAGA
>PVKS010015547.1:0-45784 GCA_004027875.1 Aplodontia rufa | reverse complement strand
TTTTTGGATCCATTCTTCCTGTGAGGGACACCGGGGTTGTTTCCATAGCCTAGCAATGGTAAATTGTGCTGCCATGAACATCGATATTGCTGTGTCACTGTAATGTGCTGATTCTAAGTCCCCTGGAAAGATACCCAGGAGTGGAATAGCAGGGTCGTATGGTGGAGTCATCCCTAATTTCTTAAGGATTCTCCATATTTATTAAAGATTGTTGTTTAGTTTATTTTAGACAATCAGTAATCTGAAGAAAAAAAGTATTGCACACATTAATTGTTCAATTTCCACACTCTCTGAGGGCGGAGGACAGAGACCTTCCAGGGCCTTTGGTATAGGTGTTTTACTTCTCATCTTAACCCAATGATGATTCCCAGAGCCTGTCTACTCAAGATGACTTCAAGCAGTCAACCACAGTTTCCCAGAGTACCTATATAATCTAAAGAAATGGACTCATTCTGGACTCACTATTCATGAGCTGTAGATAGATTCCTAGGAACTGTACTTGTAAAATAAAACTGTGCTATACCTTTCATTATATAATGTTTATCTCTATTAATTCTCACCATTATTTTTCCTTTGTTATTGTTTTTTTATATTTCGATGTTTGTTACACTACTTTGCCCCTATTTTTGAAGCAAAAAGAAAGAGGTTTTCTATTTTGAAAACCAATGATGAAAAAGTTAAAAATTGGAATCAAATAAGAGGAACCATCTAGCTCATCTTGGCTGAGATCTACCAGAAATTGTATCTCATCACCAACCAGAGAGCAGAGAAAGTAAAGCACAGCGTATTTATGAGAGCATGACTGAAAACCAGGCTGAATGAAAGGCACTGTTTCTTAGGAAAATTCACCCGCCAAAAATGCCTGGCTCCTTTCTTAAGCAGTGCAAGAACAGAAGTGTCACAGGTCTGGAAACCACCAATTCCCATCACTTTTCAAAGTATATCCTCCTCTGTCTTTCCTCCATTACTGCATCGTTCATCCATGTAGACTGTTTTGAGAAACCTCCATTCCCCCAACAGTCTTTGTCCTGATGGGTTTATTAATTCTTTGGAACAACTGTCTTAAGTGATAAATAGAACATGGGTGATACCTGAGGCGGTTGCTCAAAGCAGATATGACTGGATTGTCATTGTTTAGAGCAGATAGGAACAATGATCCTTAACAGGAGATTTAGTGGATAAAAAAAGCATATTTTAAAAAGCTAAGGATCATTAAAAAATGTGTTCTTCAAAAATTGGTCTGTGAGTAGCGTCATCCACTAATTCACCATGAAGCCACGTAGAAAAGTTTTTGCTTCTCTCCGCATGTAAACATCACTAATGAAGAGTGTGCTTTCCATTCTTCACTGCTGTGCACCCAACTTCACTTCCGAATGTAGCTGAGTTTCAGTTTTTATCTTAATAACAGTAGGTTGTCTTCATCACTATAGTATTACTGTACTTGGTGAATACTTTACTATGAGTTTCTTCCTTCTGTTTTGGAACCAGGCATCCTAAGGACAGAGAAGTTGCGGTGGGTTCCTCATGTTGATCTCCTGTTAAATCCTTTATTGCTCATTTTCTGTGTGTGTGTGTGAAAGATGTAACCCGATTCCATCTTACTCCAATCAGAATGGCAAAATCAAGGATACAAATAACAATAAATACTGGAGAGGATATAGGGAAAAGGAAACTGTCGTGCACTGTTGGTGGGAAAGTGGATCAGTATAGCCATTTTGGAAATCACCATGGAGGTTTCTCAGAAAACTAAACATGGAATTACCATAGGATCCAGCTATACTACTTCTCAGTATCTATCCAAAATCATTAAAGACTATATATACTATAGCGATACATGCATAACCATGTTTATAGAAGCATAATTCACAATGGCCGTTATTAAACAAGCCTAAGTGTACATCAACAGATGAATTGATAAAGCAAATGTGACACATTTACATAATGGAATTTTTTTAGCTATATGGAAGGATGAAATTATGTCACATAAAGGAAAATGGATGGAACTGAAGAGTATTATGTTAAATAAAATAAAGAAAACTCAGAAAAACAAGTGCCATATGTATTCTCATATGTGAAAGTTGGTGACAAAAAAGGAAAAAAGATCACAAAAATACTAGGGCTGCCACTAGGGTAGAGAAAGAGGATCCAGGAAGGAAGGAGAGGTGGAAGAGGGGAGATACTGGAGAGTGAAAATGACCAAATTATACTGTATGCATGTATGATATGCCACAATGAAACCCACTATTCTGTGTAATTAATATGTACCACGAAAAAGGAAATTTATATTATTTGGAATTGTGATGATTAATTTTATGTGTTGACTTGCCTGCATTACAGTACACCCAGATACAAGGGAAAACATTGCTTCTGGGTGTGTCTACAAAAGTATTTCCTGAAGATATTAGTACTTGAATAGGTAGTCTAAGAAAAGATCACATCTTTTAATGTTGGCGGGCATCATTAAATCAGTTAAAGGTCTGAATAGAAGAAAAAAGGCCAAAAGGCAAATTTGCTCTGTTTGTTTGATTTGGAACTGAGACATTAATCTCCTGTCCTCAGATATCAGTGCTTCTAGTTCTAGAGCCTCCAGCCTGATCTAGGACTTTAAACATTGACTCCTCCTTCTTCTTGCCAATTCTCAGCCTTTGGGCCATGACTTATGCCACCAGATAGCTGCTTCTCAGGCCTTTGGAATTTTATTTAACAGCACCTCCAGATTTTCCAGTTCTTCAGCTTGCAAAGCATAGGATAGTAGGACATCTCAGACTCCATATCTCATGAGTCAATGCCCATCATAAGTCTCTCTCCATAAATACATATAATCTATTATAATAAATATATAATTATAAGAGTGTGTATATGTACACACACATAAATATATCTATAATATACATATCTTGTATAAAGAAAATATAAGCATATATACATATATGTATGTGTGTGTATATATGTATACATATACGTATATATATATATATATGTGTGTGTATGTGTGGGTGTATATATACATATATGTATATTTACATATATATACGTACTTTACTAGTGACTATAGTGCTTTTAAGTCCAAGCACTAAATCACATTACAAATAAGAAAATTAGTACCCCAAAACTTAGTTTTTGCTCTCAGGTCATAAATTAAGTAAGTTAATTTTTCCACAAAGCCAGAACTGAACCCTGAAATCTTTGATTTCTTGTATTGTTACTCTTGTCTTTAATATATCATATTGAATTTCAGCTTCAGTTGATCAGACTGAAGTTTAGCTCTCCACTTTTTTCATATATTAAAATAAGAAAATAATTATTAAATTTTATTTTGTGTCATTGTATAATGCAGTAATTGCTTCTATCTCCATTTCTAAGGTTGATAATCGGAATCTGTAGGAAAATTTCCATATTGCATCCCACACTGAACCAGACTGAATTTTTAGGGAGCTAAAGAACTTTTCTTAACATATATTCTCACACTGAGAGAGGATAGAAGAAATAAAACAATAGTTATAAAGGAGATAAAATGAAGGGCAAGGAAAGTATAACATTAAAAGCCTTGTGCTAATATTTTTCACACCTTCACTCCTGAAGCCAGTACTCTTCCCAGGCCTGTTGTTTCCCAATCCATTTCTATCTCCTAGGCCTTTATTCCCAAATTTCCAAGACATCCACAAATCTTCACTTGCCTTCTAAACTTACTGGAAAATCATCTGCTTATAAAAACTATTAATTAGCTGTTAATGCACATATTTTTAGAACAGGCTGAGCAAAAGGAGATATGAAACCTGCAATATAGGGTACATTCCCAACCTTTTCTATTGGTCAAAGAAGGAAGACCTCATCAGCCTAATGACCTTGAGAATTTCCAGACAACCATAAATGATATGTGATTAACAGACTGTGGTCATCCCCCCATGCCTTCCCATGCCCACCACTCACCAAGTTTCCTTAAAAAAAAGTCTATTAATCTGACAAATGCAAATCAAAACTACATTAAGATTTCACCTCACATCAGTCAGACTGGCAAGGATGAAGAATGTAAACAGTAACAAATGCTGGAAGGGTTGTGGGGAGATAGGAACACTAATACACTGTTGGTGGGACTGCAGACTGGTACAGCCACTTTGGAAAGTAGTGTGCAGGATTCCTACAAAAATTAGGGATGGATCTACCATACAACCCAGCTATTCCTCTTCTGGGTATTTTCCCAGAGGAGTTAGAATCAATACATTACAGTGGCCCAGCAAAATCAATGTTAACAGCAGCTCAATTTACAGTAGCTAAATTATGGAATCAACTCAGATGCCCTTCATTCAACGAATGAATCCAAAAGTTGTGAGATATATATATATATACATACATATATATATGTATGTATATATATATATACACACACACACAATGGAGTTCTACTCAGTTATTAGAAACAATGATATTGTTGGCCTTTGAAGGAAAATGGATGGCAATGAAAGCAATTATGCTGAGCGAAGTTAGCCAAACCCAAGGAGTCAAGGCTCGAATGTTCACTCATTTGTGAAGGCTGGAACTAAACCCAGGCTTGGGTGAAAGGTCATCAAACACATGTATTGGACCCACTAAGGGCATACCAACACATAATCTGGGGAAGCCATAATCATTTAATGGGGTAAGGAAGAAGGAGGAGCAGGGTAACAGGAGAGGGAGGGAAGATTGGGAGGGTTTTAGGGAGATAATCAACAATGTAGCATACTGTTTATCCCCCTGAGCAGTCAAATATTATGTATGCAATCTTTCAACTCTGTAAAATTCACAATCATATATAGTAACTTATATTTGTTAGGGGCATAATATAGAAGAATCAAGAGACTGGGGTGTGGACAATGTGGGGATAACTATGATTGCTAATCAAATGTATAGCATATTGTTACTTTATACACATTTATGATTGTAAAACTACTCAACTCTTAATAAAAAAAGAGAAGAGCCTAAGAACCTCAGAACATTTCTCATTCTTAAGATGACCTACATTTTCCTCTGAATGTGTTTCTGCTTTCCTAAATAAACCCAGGCCTGTATGTCCAACTGACACATCCAAGAACTCCACTCATCCTAAGTTGAGGTCCCCCTTCTCTCAGGACTCTTCTGGAGACAATTCAGAAATAGTAAAACTGAGTCCAAGGAGAGGAATAACATAAGCAATTTAATAAGAAGGCGTAAAGTTAGAATCTGGGTGGGTCCCAAGTATTGTGACTGTTGGTTCTATGGTCTCTGTATTCTTGTTTTGGTCAATAGCACACAAGTATGGTGTCAAATCCTTAGCCAAGTGCAATGAATGTGAATTTCATCAACAACAGCAATTAGTCAGAAAGAAAAGTAGTATTCAAGGATGCTACAAAGAAACACCTTTCCACTTGAATTAATCATTTTCAGCAAATAAGATTGAAAGTATAGTTAAGAATCAACAAGGGCTAAAGAGAGATTTATTGCAGATCAAAATGGACTAGTAATTCTTTGTTCATCCTCATAAAAATCATGCAGTGCAGCAGGAGGAATAAATTAAAGGAGCATTTAGAAGGCCAGTAGCAATGGTATATAACTGTAAAGAAGAAAGAATGAGAGCACATTAGGTGAACCACGGCACAAAGGAAAGAGAAGTTGGTGTCCACTGTCTTCCTCTGATCTATTATTCATTATGAGGAACCCTTCTACGTGAAGGAGTTTTCCACAATGGGGAAAGAAAATGATTTTGAAAAAGACACATAAAATATTTTGTGTCCTATCCTTTATAAAATATATGTAAAATATAGTTCTGCTGCCAGAATTGGACAAGGAATCACATTTGTGGCATTTTATAAAATGTTTAAATTTTTATTGACAATAGAAACACATGTTTTTTTGTGAAAAAGATTTCTTTTATTGTGACTCTTGAAAAATAAATGTTTATATAGATATTTTAATTTCTATATGTATTTTAACTATTTCAAAGTACTTTCATCCTACTAATCTTGTTTACAGATATTTATCCAGTGTCTGCTGTGTGCCAAGTTCTACTCTGGATGCTAGTAATGCATTGGTCAAGAAGACAGTTTGAGCTTGCCTAAGAAAATGTCCCCTTTGATAGTGGGCAGTCAAACATGAATAACCACACCAACATGATGTTTGTTGATAATATCCAAAATTAGATTCATAAGGCAGGAGTAAATTTCAAGTTGGTAGAGTGGTCCAGGAGAATCATTGTGATAGGCGACTCTTGGGAAGAGAAGCCCACCATGGGAAGATTTAGTATTAGTTCTTTCAAGTGCTCTGCAAGATTTTTTAAGCCTGAGTTAATGCAACTCTTTCCAAAATAGGGAAGTGAGATACAAGCAGACTAAATATCTATATGGAGCAAATGCATCAGTAACATAGCTAAGGCTAAACCTAGGCTTCCTCATTCTCAGGCCAAAACCATTTCTGTTATATGAGGAATACATGATAGATTAAGATTTATTGTGTTTATGGATTGGTAAGATAAATGCAAAATAAGGATGCTTATTATTCTGGAGTGATGTATAATTTTCTCATTCTTTAATATTGGACATTCTGTTCTTTGGTTTATTGAAGTTTATATCTACTTATGTATTATGACCCAGAGCATTAGGTGTCATTTCTATAATTAAAAATCTTTCAATAAATGTAAATTAATATTTAAGTATATTTCATAGAAAATGCTTTACCAATAAAGACAGGCATTTCAAAACAGTTTTATATTGGAAGGGTTCAAAGTAAAATATATAAACTTTTTTTTATTTCTGTTTTTGTCTAGAGCACTGTGTCTATTGTCTAAACGTGCATATTTTAAAAATTCACACGAAAGATGAAATTGCCAGAGATGCAATCTCCCAGCATCCCTTCTGGCTTGTATGGGTCAATTAGAAGCACCATCCTGGATTCTGAGTTGGGAACTAGAGAATCCAAAAGCCGGTAAGAACCCATTTTCATGGTAGGTGGTGGCCTAGGGCCAACAGCATTCATGTTCCAGGTGCAGCCAAGGAAGTGGGCCCACTGCAGATGTTGAGTGCCCAGAGCCAGCCCTGGTGGGGATGCAGGACGTGCATCTAGCATTCAGTGACCAGCAGCCTTCTCTTAGGTTGAGATCCTGGGTGTTTTGATTGCTCCCCAGGCTCTTGTTAGTTGTTTTGGTTTGCCTTTTCCCAAATATGCTAATTAGATTAGGAAGTTTGTGAGTAACTCGACACAATATTAGTGCTGATTTCTGTTGCTTGAAACATTAAAATCATGTCAGGCATAATTTCTCTGAAGAAAAATCACACACATCTATATGTCCGTGTACATATGCGTGTGTGAATGTGTGCATTTTTTTGAGATATTTAGTTTTAATAGAAATCTCAGGTTGAAGATAGGGAAGAAAGAGACTGATTTATGACATTTAAAAAAAAAAATCTCCCTAGATAACTCTGGCAAATTCTGTGCCTGTTGAGAATCTCTGGATTAAGATAACTTCCCATCATTTTAAATGTTATACAGATGATTATTAATTCATTGATCCCTTAGGCAGAAACCTGAGGCAGAAAAAGTCAAGAGAAATATGGTAGAATCTTGGCGTTTGTGGGTTTGAGATTCTGAACACAATGGAGACGTATTTTGTGAACACAATTGAGGGAGCAGAAGACTCATGGGAGATGACACATATACAAAAGCACTCTCAATTACAATGTTTAACATTTATTAATGTTAAATATATATTAAAATAGCTATTAAATATTTAGTAAAAAAGTATACAAACACATTTATAGCACATTTTGTGAAAAATTACCAAACATAAAAAAAGGAATTTTTTTTACCATTCTTTCTACTGTTTTGAGCTCTGTAATTCAAAAACTCCTTATTTGGGGAAAATTATTAAACCTTGTAACAAACTAAAATTAAGCAAAAAAATAAAATAATTACCCCTCCCTCCAAAGGGAAGGAGGAAGCAGTGGAAAAACCTACTAGCAATACCTAGTAGGAATGACAAAATGCTCCAAACTTCCAAGCATAAAAATTAAATGTGATAAGAATAGTTCCCAAGTGAGAAATGACTTATGTCTTTAACCATTTTCTACTTAGGAAATGAAGGTACCTTTGGAGGTGTGAAATATTTTAAAAATCAATTAATAGGCAGCAAATTATTGCAAACAAGAGCCTCAACTAAATGTGAGAGTGTACCCTAATGCTCACAAAAACTCAAAGAAATAAATGTTTCAGGTATGGATTTTATTTTCAAAAGCTATACAGTTACAAACTCAAATCGAATGAGTAAATATATACTTGCAATTGCTACAATATAGCATTGTATACAATGTGTGACTTGTTCTCCCTGCTTATAGTGATTATAACACAACTTGACATGTGATTTTACTTCAAGAAGTTGGCAGATAACTATCTGAATATTTCCGTGGACCAAGATGATAGCTTATCCTTAATTGTTGATTCTGACACTTGTGTTGGAAAATTACATATTCACAAGACATTTGAAACATTGTCATTTCCATTCCATCACTATTCTTGCTTTCTATTTATATTTAAGGTCCTAGGTGATAATGATTTGTCATTCAGTATATTTACATTTATATTTAAGCTTTTACCCTAAAGCCCAAATTTATTTGAAAATTTTGCAACATACAGTCATTCCAAATTAAGATGTTTGGTGAAAACATTCTCATTAGGCATTGCAAATACACTGGTCCCCCTTGTCTGTGTGGGATATGTTCCAAGACTCCCAGTGGATGCCTGAAACCTTGAATAATAACAAATTCTGTATTTACTACATTTTGTCCTAAACATATATGCCTAAGACAAAGTTTAATTTATAAATTAGGCATAATAAAAAATTAACAGTAATAACTAATAATAGAATATAATAAAAATATATGTAATAAAACATATGTAAATGTGTTCTATTCTCAAAATATCTTGTTATACTTTAAATTTTAAACTTGGAGTACTTTATGGCTTTTCTTTGGCATATCCGAACTGCTGGCATCATTGCTCTTACAGTTTGAGACCAGTATTGATTAAAATAAAGGTTATCTGAAAAAAAGCACTGTGATAACTCTGAGAGTCAATCTGATAACTGAAACGATGACTAAAAGACGGGTAGTGTATACCAAGTAGATACACTGGCCAAAGAGTGGGAATGAGTGGATATCATCTCACTACTCAGAATGATGCACCATGTGATGTTAAAACTTATGAATTGTTTTATTTTAGGAATTTTCCCATTTAATGTTTTCCAATCATCCTCATCTACAGTTAAGTGAAACTTTGGAAGGTAAAACCATGGATAAGGGGTGGGAGTGACTGTATGAGCATTCCACCATTTCAGCAAAACAGATGTTCACATAAAAACAGAGAACTTCATACCTACCAACCTTCAAACGTAATTAGCTTCCTTCTCCGACCGACACACAGGTAAAAAGTGAGGCTTCTATTAACACTAGCTAATGTAGATAAGCAAAGTTTTATCTGGGAAGCAGCAAAGATAAATCATAATGCCAGGAAGAGTTGAGTAGCGTCTTATGGGATCAAGAACTCATTGGTCGAGCATAGTCCTGGGAACATAGTGCTGGGAGCACCCAGTAGTGTTCTTTGCACATGTCCTGGATGGTGACTCCTCATGAGTGCTGAGAGTCAGTCCATGCAGCAAGGAGAAGCAGGGAGGGCCACAGAAACTATCTTATCCACACTTAGGAAATTCTCCCTGAAGTAATGACTCCATCCCTCATGATATCACATTCACATTATTTACTAATATTGTTCCATTTACCTCAGGGCAGAAATTCTATCAATGTTAATTCACCCTTATCATTAAGTCCAGATTTAACAATTTAATTTAAAGATTCTGCAAAGAATCACATTTAACGGAACTAAAGAGAAGTGATATTTAGTAATTAAAAGTGAAATTCAAGCCTTTAATATAAGTCTTTCCAAACCTTTGAAATAGAACCAATTCCAAACACTCTGCAAAAGCTCTTGTATTTTCCTTCCTGCCCTCCAAGTTTCTCATGCTCCTCATTGGCTTAAGACCCTGTGTTTTCCAAGTCACATCCACATGCATCTGAATTCAGGTGTGGAGGACTTTTTCTCTTCTCAGTCCTCTCCTTTCTCTCTCTCATTCTTTTGTCCTTACACAAGTTTCATGTGTATGTTGAATCATCTCTGTTCCCAACCAGGCGTCTGTGGTTCCTTCGTCTCTCCCAGTTCTCCAGCTCCCTTTTTGAAGAGTCTAGGAGCTAGTTCAGCAGAGACAAATTTCCTTCAGAAGGTGGAGAAAGATGGGGAAATTTAACTGAGCAGGCAATGACTGTGAACAGGAGCCTGAGATATGATATGGGCAAAAATTGATAACTTTTACACAATTTCTTAAAAAAATGCATGTGGTGATGCTGTACAGGGTAATGATAGATTGATTTTCTTTGATTCTTCTATTGGTACATTATATGTAATTTGACTCTTCTACTCTGTTGGTAATTTTTTTTTCTATTTTGTAGTTCTAGAAATTGAACCCAGGGCCTTGCACATGCTCAGAAAACATTCCAAGCCCCTCTAAATTCCAGCTTTAATTTTATTTATTTTTTTATTTCACAGTAAAACAAACTCCCTGGGCTATGAACAGTATGATTAAATTATATAAGAATCAAATATCTATAGATTTTTATAATATAAAAATAATATAATGTGTCGTTAAGAAATAGGATAATTAGTGCGAACTAGGTATTTGTACAGTCTGTGAATGCCGTAAGAGATCGTGACCTGCTCTTTCCATGTAAATGCTTACGTTTTGTGTAATTATTTCTGCTTTAGTTTGCAGAATTTTCCTAATTAAGCCTATTATGGCCACATCATCTTGATTTCCTCTCAATGAATATTCTGTAAGATTTTCTAAAATCTGTCTCCTCTGTCATCTACCTATTGACATATTTGACTATGTAGTTCACTAGGCACTATGGGAGTCTCAGTTTTGAGAGCTTGAGGGTATCTAAGCTTCAGGGTCAGCAAGTGCGGGACCAGTGGATAGAGTTAGGTTATGGTTTTCAGCCAGAGATGATTTTGCCACTTACCATTTGGGATAGTTGCAATGCTTGATTGTTACAGCCGGGTGCTCTTGGTGTCTTGTTGGGTGCTGCAGTACACAAGACAGTCCTTACCATTTTCCAATCCAAAATGTCAATAGTGATGATGTAGAGAAACTCTTAATTAAATGCCTGTGAAATAGCTCTACCAATTTTTCTCCTCTGTACCTTTGAGAACAATCAACATATAAGACTCCAAGGTCTGTTTCTTAGCATCCTTCGTGGAGTTTTTGATCAGGCAGGATTTTTTTTTAATACGTATCTTTAAAGTATCTATTATAATTTAATCTAACAGATGTTTTGTTAAGAACTTTTAATTCAACTATTATGGGTAATTAATAATAATTAATTTTAATATGTTTTTTGATTTTGGTAAACTTCTCATTATGCGAATATTATTCTCTCTATACTTATTAGCCCTAATATTATTCCAAAAAATGGTGAATAGTATGAAGAAACATCGGAGTTTCAGTAGGGCTCTGACCATGTATGCATTGACAAAAGAGTGTAAAATATTTCAATTAGCTATTTTATCATAAAAACAAGATTTTGGTATTTAAAATTTCTTTAAATAAAAATATGAGATATTCAAATATTAAATGTTACATAATTTATTACATTATTTTATTGCTTTTTTCATCTAAATACAGATTTAGAACGTTTTTAAAGCTGCAACTGAATCAGAGTATTGATGATACTGATAATTGCTTCCACTAAAAGTCTTTTGAAAATTATACCATACATGATATACGTATATATAAAGCACATACAGACATGTGTGTATGCAAATAAACTATGTTATCATGTAAGGCTTCTTTGTATAATTTCATTTAGTTTTAGGTTTTTTGAATTATAGTATTAAAATGTTGGGGCTGGAGTGGTGGCTCTGTGTTTATGGAGCTTGCCTGGCATGAACAAGGACCCAGGTTCCAATCCCAGCACCAAGAGCACAACCAAGTGTCAGAGCAATGAAAGCCACATGGAAAACTAAATAAAATTGATTTTCTCTTCATCTCTTTCACTGTCCCTCTCTCTCTTAAAAATGTTATAATGTTTAATTGGGATTATAAAAGTTCAACTTCTGAATTTAAGTGACCTCCACAAGTGAGTTTGGTTTCAAATATTGCTCAAGTACATTGCAGGTACAAAATATTTTATGACTTGCATCTCTTTTGTTCCCACATTTTTATTGGTGTATTATCGCTGTACATAATGATGGGATTTATTATTACATATTTGTACATGCACACAATATAGCAATATAATTTGTCCAATATCATTCACCAGTACTGCTCCCTACCTCTCATCCTTTGGCCCCTTTCCTCCACTGATCTCACTTTGATTTACATGAGATCTGCCCCATATTTCTTTGCCTTTTTCCTCTATAGCTTCCATTTATGAGAGAAAACATAATTCCGTTGACTTTGTGAGTTTGACTTATTTCATTTAATATAATGACCTCCAGTTCTATCCATTTTCCTGCAAATGACACAATTTCATTTTTCTTTATGGCTGAATAAGACTCTATGTGTATATACATCACACTTTTTAAAAATCCATTTATCAGGGGCTGGAGCAGTGGCTCGGCGGTTACGGTGCTTGCCCAGCATGTGCAAATACACAAGTTCAAACCCCAATACCCACGTACACAACTAAGTGTCTGAGCAACAAAGGCCACGTGAAAAACTCAATAAAAATTGATTCTCTTTGTCTCTGCCTCTCTCTCTCACTGTCCTTCTCTCTTTAAAAAAAAATCCATTTATCATTTGATGGATACATAGGTTAATAACATAATGTGGCTATTGTGAATTGTGCTGCTGTAAACATGGGTATGTATGTATCTCTGTAGTATGATGGCTTTAATTCTTTAGGATAAATACTGAGGAATGGTATAACTGGGTCATATGGTGGTTCTACGCCTAGTCTTTTGAGTAATTTCCATACTAATCTCCATAATGGTTGTACTAATTTACAATCCCACAAACAGTGTAAAGGTATTACTTTTTTTTCACATCCTCTTCAGCTTTATTATTTGTATTCTTAATGACTGCTATTCTGACTAGTGTGAGATGAAATCTCAGTAGTTTTGATTTGCATTTCCCTAACAGCTAATGATGTTGCACATTTTTTCGTGTTTTTGTTGATCATTTGTTTTTCTTCTATTGAGAAGTATCTAATACATCTACCCATTTATTAATTGAATTATCTGATTTTTTATGTAAAATTTTTTGAGTTCTTTATATGTTCTAGATATTTATCCGTTGTCACAGAGAGGCTATATTTTCTCCCATTCTGTGAGTTCTGTCTTTACATTCCTAATTTGCTGTACAGAAGCTTTTAAATTGTATGTCATGCCATTTACTAACTCTGGGCATTATTTCCTGATCTTTAAGGGTCCTATTGAGAGTCATTGCCCATGTCTATATGCTGGAATGTTGATCCTGTGTTTTCTTCTAGAAGTTGCACAGTTTCTAGTCTCCTTCTGGGGCTTTTGACCCATTTTGAGATGATGTTTGTGCAGGGTGAAAGATAACGGTCTAAGTTACATTCTTCTACATGTGGATAATTTGTATTTCTAGCACCATTTGTTAAAAAGGTTCTCTTTTCTCCACTGTATGTTTTGGGCACCATTGTCAAGGATTGGATGACTGTAGACGTGTAATTTTGCCTCTGTGTCTTCTATTCTGTTTCATTGGTCTGTGTGTCAGTTTTTATGCTAGTACCATGCATTTTTTTGTTACATTAGCTCTGTAATATAATTTGAAGACAGGTATTGTGATGCCCTCAGCATTGTTCTTTTTGTTTAGAATTGATTTGGCTACTTTGGGTCTTTAATTCTTTCAAATGAATTTTAGGATTGTTTTTTCTAGTTCTGTGAAGAATGCTATGAATTTGCCTTCTAGAAATAATTTACTTAGTCATTCTTATTAATGGTCAGAAACAATCCCTTAAAATGTTTCTGCTTAAATGTTTCTATCAAGATGCTTGCAGTCATTAAGAGAATGTCCCCTCCACCCTAAAAACAAGAACAACAGCAGATAAAAATGTGAAAATTGTAACTTGGGGGAGGCATTTGAGAGCTGATCTCACAAAACGATCAGTTGAACTGATTCTCAGAGTGGTAAGACCCTCTAAGAAGAGAAGGTTCACATGAACCATTTAACTTTTGACAGAGCATGGGAGAAAGAGGTGGTGGCTACCACATAAGTGAGAAAACAAGGAAAGTGAACAAATTCTTGAAAACTAACAGCGAGCTGACAGAGTAGTTTAGAATCCCTGGAACCCCCGGACATGGAAAAGTACACTCAATTCACCATTCTTTTCCACAGGAAGGAGCTGGGCATGATAGAGCACACCGTAATCCCAGCAATTTGGGAGGCTGAGATAGGAGGATTGCAAATTCAAGGCCAGTCTCAGCAATTTAGCAAGGCCCTAAGCAACTTAGAGGAACAGTATGCCACTGATTGAGGAAAGGAGGGTGGAGAAGACCCCTTTGTGGGGCAGGATTGCCTCATGTATTAATCAGCGTTCTCTAGAGGAACAGAATCAATAGAACATAAATATTAGATTAGCTTGTACAACCAGAGGCTGGATAGTCCTACAAAGGCTGCCTGCAGGCTGGAGAGCTAGAGGAACTAGTGGCTGAGCTGTGAAGGATTCCAAAGTTTCAGAACCAAGAGATCAACGATATTATCTGGACCAAAGGCCTGGAAACTCCCTGCAGAATGGTTGGGCAGAGTCCACTTAGGAGAAGTGAAAGAGCTGGAGTCTCACATCCAGAGAAGCAATTAAGAACCGTTCAAGAATTGGATTTGCATCTGCTGCTGCTTTCTCCTCCTTCCAGCTTTTATTCTGTCCAAGCCTCCAACCTATTTGAGGATGCTGCCCACACTTAAGATGGGTCTTCACTTCAGTTCACTATCCCACATGCCATTCCTAGAAACACCCTCATTGACACATCTAGAAGATTCAATCTTAGAAGTCTCTCAATCTTAGAGGCTTCTTAACCTAATCAAACTGATATCTTAATGTAATCAGATCGACAGTTCGGATTGGCCATTATACCTCATCTTCTGTAAATTTAAAGTGGAGCAAAAATGCTTGGAACAACCCTCTGACCACCCAAGCCATGTGCTAAGTATGAGAAAACAGTAAGTCCTAGCTGGAAAAACGAAGTCACTCATGTACTATACCAATAAAAAAGGAAATGCTGCCAATAACAAATTCTAATCCCAGTTCAACCATTGACTACTTTAACTCAGCCACTTGCTTTGATGCCCACCAAAGAGAAAGCATTACCTGTTTTGGTCATAAATTATTTTACTTCAGTCTCTATTGTTTTTCTACACACAATTTCAACAACAAAACAAGAATACATAACTCCAAAACAACAGCAAAATAAAATGCCCCTTTGTCAAGAAATCAAGAATCAACCAGACCCAGAGGTGACATTCATTGAACTTTCTCTGTGTTAAGCACTATGATACTTACTGAATGAATGTGATATTATTTAATCCCATTTTATCTTTATTTTACCAACATCATGTACACTATATTATATGCGTTATGTATATGAGAAAACTAATGTAAAGAAATGAACATTTATGGGAATGGAGAGGTTGCTCAGTGGTAGAATACTTGCCTGGCATGCATGAGGACCCAGGTTTTATCTCCAGCATCACATTCACAACTAAGTGCAAGGAAAACAAAAACCAGATGTAAAAGTAAATAAAAATGAACTGCTTCTCTCTCTTTAAAAAAAAAGAGGAAGAAGAAAAAAGAAATGAGCATTTTCAATTTGCTGAACTAATATATATTGGAAGCAGAATTTAAATATATGCCGCTATTTCAGAGCCCAAACCACAGCCAGTAGGTCATACAGTCTCCCAAATATGGCAGCATAATATAAATGTATGTAGTCGTTCTCTCTCCTTGCAACTTTAGAAAAATATATAGAATCATTCTTCCTGTTTAAGTCAGCTTTTCTTGATGTTGTAACTAAAAGAACCAGTAAGAACAATTTTAGGAGGAAAAGTTTATTTGGGGGCTCACAGTTTCAGAGGTCTTAGTCCATGGAAGGTCAGCTCCATTTCTTGGGGCTTGAGCTGAGGTTGAACATCATAATGGAAGAGTGTGGAGGAGGAGAGAATGATCAGAAAGTAGAGAGAGAGACTCTATGCCAGACACAAAATATATATCCCAAAGATATGTCATTAAGGACTCACCTTCTCCAGCCAGATTCTAACTGACTTTAGTTATTAGTTAATCCCTGTCAAGGGGTTAACTTGCTGATTGGGTTAAGGCTCTCATAACCCAATCATTTTGCCTTGAGCCTTCCTGGATTGTCTCACATGAGCTTTTGGGGGACACTTCACATCCAAACAAAAATACCTCCACTTTTAATTTTAATTTTAAAACAAAATTAAAAGATGAAGAATGCTGAAGAACAATCTTTTATGCCTATTCATTTCCTACTGTATCAGATCTTAAATTTTACTACTTAATGGTTAATGTTAACATAGTGTATTTACATGTATTTCCTTATTGAACAACATAGCTTTACATATTTGGATATTTTGATATGGCACATTGATAGTTGTATCTGTAAGGGAAAATCCTTTATTGGAGAATCTGCTAGAATCCTGGGAGAATTACTTCTGAGTGTCAGATCTTTATTTTGAAGATATTAGGTGCCAGATGGAAGTACTGCTTTGGGTGAATAGGCAGTCTATCAGTTGAAGGAAATCATTCCTCTTCACCCAACCTCCTGACTTCACACTTATATATATAGATAATTTTTCATAAAAGTTGGAAAAGACTACAAAAAGGGAAAAACAATAAAAAGATAAAACACATTTCTGAGAAGAGTGTAGTCAAACTAGGCAAAACTTCTAGTCAAAATCTAAGGTTTAAAACTTCTTAACAGTGTATGTGGTCAGTACAAAGGGCTAATCAAAGAACTTGAGAAAATTGAGTAATTTATGTTTGGTTGTTTACAAGACCTTTGGGAAAGTGCCTTAGTCTATCTGTCCTTTCATAATAAAATTTTAAAGACTGAATAATTCATTACAAAGAAATCTATTTCTTATGGAGACAGGGAATTCCAAGATTAAAGCACCCACATTTTGCATCTGGTGAGGGCCTTTTTGCTGTGTCTGTACATGGTGAAAGAGCTTAGAAGGGCAAATAGGAAGAAAGAAAGGCCTTCCTTTATATGATTTTATAAATTGCTAACCCTATTCCTGAGGCCTCTACCCTCAGGACTCACTCATCTTGAAAAGAGAAAGGCCCCATTTCTTAGTCACATTGGGATATAAATTTCAACATACAGATTTTGGAGGAACACATACATTCACATGGTAACACAAAGTTTTCATGGAGAATTGAGTGCCATCAGAAGCTGGATCACAAGGAGAATCTGTACAGGAATCACACAGATTCAGTTGTTCAGCACACATGTGCAGAGAGGTTTGGGCCAGTTACGTATAGTATGTATAATTTTTCAGTTTTGTTATATGTTAGAACTAAGAAAAGAGGTGGTAAACTCTATCACTTAAAGCCTGACCATCCGATTCCATGATTTCTCATAATCATTAGTTTTGACTATTTCAGGTATCATAAATCCAAGATGGTATAATTGTTGTAATTATGAGAACTGAGAAATCATGGAAAGAAGACATAAGAACACATTGTTAGGTACCTACAACGTAGTCACTAATGACTTTCTATTTTGCCTAGGGTTCCCATTCTCAACCCTAAAAAAGTGACCATACTGTTTGATCCAATCATAATAATTTCTATCCATTATGTCCTAAACAGTAGCCATTAGCTATATGTGGCTTTGTGTACTTGAAATGTGTTTAGTACAAATTGTTATGCTATAATTATAAAATTATCATCAGATATATCTTGTATAGCAAATTTAAAATGCTTTGTTATATTAATAGTTATGTGTTAAAATAAAAATTTGTAAATACTATACTATATAAGATATATTATTAATATTGATTTTACTTCTTTGTTTTTACCTTTCTAATATAGATGTTACAAAATTAGACCAAATATGGGGCTTGCATTGTATTTTTTTGGATAATATGTGTGTGGTGGTAAATTCTTCTGAATTTTTTTGTATGTCTGAAAAATTATTTATTTTTGAATGAAAAATATTAACAAAATCCTTCAAGCAGAAGGAAAATGATACCAGATTGAAATATAAATGTACATAAAAATTAAGAATGTTAGGCTACATAACTATATAGGCAAATATAAAATAATTTATTTCTTATTTTAAAAATATTTTTGGGGGGCTGGAGCGGTGGCTCAGCAGTTATAGTGCTTGCCTGGCATGCATGAGTACAGGGGTTCAAACCTCAGCATCCACATACACAACTAAGTGTCTGAGCAATGAAAGCCATGCGAAAAACTCAATAAAAATTGATTGTCTCTCCCTCCCTCTCTCTCTCTCTCTCTCTCTCTCTTCCTCCCTATCCTTCTCTCTTTAAAAGAAAAAGAATAATTTCAGGGGCTGGAACAGTGGCTCAGCAGTGGAGCACATGCTTGGCATGTACAAGGACATGGATTTGAACTCCAGCACCACACACACAACTAAGTATCAGAAAAACTAAAACCAGATGAAAAATAAATAAAATTGATTCTCTTTCTCATTTTCTGTCTCTTTAGCTCTATCTTTAAAAAAGTAATTTCAAAGAAAATTGACAGTTTGAAGCAAAAATGGTAACAATATGGGTTTATAACACATATAGAAACAAATATATGATAATAACACAAAATCCAAGAAGGGGATAATGTAAACGTACAGTTAAGGTTTCTGTGCATGATGTTAAGTGCTATACTACTATTCCAAAGTAGACTGTGATAGCTAAAGATTAAATTCATCCACCCCCAAAAATGTCCATAAAAATGGTAGTGCTAATAATTCAACAAAGGACACAGAATGAATCATAAAAATGTAAACAATACAAAAAGAGAAATTACAGTAGAAAAGTGGTGTAAGGAAAAATGATAAACATATTACACAAAAAAAGCTATTTGTTATATTTAAAACAAAAAGCACCAATAAAACTAAGTGCAAATGGTTTAAATGCCTCAGTTAAAAACTTTTTTTCCAGATAGGTTAAATGAAAAAAAGTAAGATTCAACTATATACTTTATCTTTATATACACATATAAACCCACAAATAGGTCAATGTAAAAACAAGAAAAATTATAATACTAAAAAATACTTCCACAAAAAACTGGAAGAGATTGAAAACTGGATACCCCAGAATGAGTATTGAGAAACATTTACCAACATAACTCTTATCTCAATAGGTGCAGAAAAACTATTTGACCAAATTTAACATTATTTGTCACTTAAAATTCTCTGTAAACTAGAAATTAAACAGAGCATCATCCAAATTAAAAATGTACACATAAACTTTTAGCTAACATTGTAATTAATGGTGAAAGACTGAGTAAGCCTTTCTCAACTAAGCTTGGGATTCATGAAGTGGTATCACTCTTACAATTCCTATCCATCATATCAGGGATTTGCTAGGCAGTACAATAAGGTTTAAAATTAAAAACAGATATATTGTTAAGAACAGATATATTAATAGAAGACAGTAAAACTGTCTCTATTCACAGGCAACAGGATCACCTACATAGAAAAGTCCAAAAAATCAATCAAAAGTTATTAAAGCTAATAAATGAATTTGACAGTGTTGTAGGTTACTAGGTCAATATACAAAAATTGATTGTATATCTTTATCTTAGCAATCAACAATTGGAAATTAAAAGAAACATAAGAATAATATAGTATTTAAATTGAACCAGATTGCAAGTTTATATACATGTCTAATAAAACATGTGCAAGATCCATATGCTGAAAACTATAAAGCACATTAAAGAAATCAAAGACAATACAAATAAATGGAATGAGATGTGTGTATGGATTAGAAGATTCACCATCGTTTGGATGCTACTCCCTTCCAAAATTTTCTATAGATTCAAAGCATATTATGATTTGGATATGATTTGTCCTCCAAAAGCTCTGTGGCAGTGAAGTAATGTTCTGAGGTAAAATGATCATATTGTGAGAGCTGAAACTTAAGCAGTGGATTAATTCATTTGATGAATTAGGAATTTTAGTGGATTACTGGGTGATAACTGGAGAAGGGTATGCCTGGCTGCAGGATATAGATCACTGGGGGATCTTGGGGATGATATTTTTTGCTTGAATTCTCTTTCTCCTTCTGGCCTGGTATAGTCTTACACCATGGTTTTGTTATTATCAGGTATTTTGGTCACATCAGTGAAAAGCTAACTAACATGAAGTCCTTCCCCAAAAGAAGTTAAGATTTAAGTCATTGTCAAGTTAATTGAAAATTTTATTAATAAGCGGAAGAATGAACTAATCAAAAAGAAAGAGAACACTAACTATAGAATCTATATTCCCTTATATTTCTAAGACACACTATGAAGATCCAATAATTTATTCAAGGCAGTATTGATGAAATAACAGGTCTATATATCAATGAAACAATATAGAGTCCAGAAATAGACCCACACAAATTTAGTTAGTTGCTTTTTGACTAAGACATAAATGTAGTTCAATGGAGAAAAGATTGTTTCTTCAACAAATGATGATGAAACAAGGAATAGGATTTTTATATACAGTAAATAAATGAACCAAACAAAACATTGTTACACCAAAAAGTAACTCAAAATCTATTAGATACTTAAGTATAGCATAATTAACAAGGAAATCTACAACAGAAAATATAGAAAAGAATGTTTGTGATCTTGCCTTCTGCAAAGACTTCTTAGATAAGAACATATAAAATCCCACACAAGCCATCAAAATTTGTTAAGTTAAACTTTATCAAAATTAAACAGAAAGTCTTTGAAACACACTCTTAGGAAAATGAAAAGACAAGCCACAAACTGAATATTTTTGAAGATTTTCATCTTACACAGAATTTTTCTTTATAATATATATTTTCAAAACTCAACAAGTAAATAAACACCCATTAAAAATATATTCAAATGATTTTCTTTTCTGCAGCATTGGGCAAAGAACTAAGCAAGCACTTTACTACTGAGCTACATCCAGTCTTTTTCAAAATTTGATTTTCAGACATTGACTTGCTGAATTGCCCACGCTGGCCTTGAATATTCCTTTTTTCTGCCTCAGACTCCTGAGGAATTTGGATTATAGGTCTGCACCACCATTGACATCTGTTCAAATGATTTGAGCAGAAATGCTATCAAAAGATATAAACAAAGAAAAAAAGCATATGTACAAGTCAACATTATTAATCACTAGGGGAATAAAAGTCAGACCTCAGAGAATGGAAAAATAATTAAAAAATAAAGCACAACAAAATCAAGCACAAGAACGTGAAGCAAATGAAAATGTCATTCACTGTTGGTGAGAATGTAAATGGTACAACCATTTTCCAAAAGTGTTTCTTAGAAAGTTAACATACCCTTACCACAACCTGCCAATCATGTGAAAAAAGTTCATTTGTACAAATATATATATGCAAACACTTATACTGATTTTGTTATCCATACAAACATACATCACTAATCCAACGTTACTGAAAATGGTGAAAAATAAAAGAAAGGACTGCTACTTTCGACTATAATGGAGTAATCATTATTAGACTTAACTTTCCACTGTAAACAAATAGAACATAGGAAAATATAACAAATAATTGTTCTCAAACATTGGATAATGGCTGTAAAAATCTGTTATCTTTGAGAAAAGAGAAACAAAGATGATGGGCTTTAATATTACTTAGATTTTTCTGACTGGTGGCAGTTTTTATACCATGGACACATGGAGGTGAATCCAAACACAGTATGGCAGCCTTTCTGAGTTGAGGAACTGGAAACTGGAGTTCAGGGAAACTGAGGCAGCTAGAACTTTCAGTTAATAGTTAAAAAGAGAACTATGCAGAAAAAAGCTACAGATATTTGCATGAAATATCTTTTTAGTATTTTCTAAAAATTGGGCTACATATTAATATATTAAAACTATGCAAAGCTACACAAAGAATAATTAATGTATGTTTTCAATTCAGTAATATTGGTCTCCAGTATCTACTCTCTTCTGGATATACTTTTTACCCCAATCTTGGAGGAAAGGTCCCAAATGCACTTTCTTTTTTTTAAACAAGGTTTTATGTTTCATTATAGTTTAGCATAATCAAGGGGTTTGTTATCATACTTTCACACATACACATCCAATGATGGGCATCTGGGTTGATTCCATAATTTTTCTACTGTGAATTGTGCTGCTATAAACATTGATGTAGCTAAGTCACTGCAGTCTGCCAAATTTATATCTTCTGGGAAAACATCTAGGAGTGGCATAGCTGGACCATACAGTGGTTCCATTCCTAACTTTTTGAGGAGTCTCCATATTGCTTTCCAGAGTGGTTGTACTAGTTTGTAGTCCCACTGAGAGTGTATAAGGGTTCCTTTCCCTCCACACCCTCTCTACCATTTATTGTGACTATATGCACATTTTATACCATATAAAAGGCTCTTTCTAGCAATTTTTCCACCAAATCAGATTTTGTGTCTAAGGGCTGCGGTAACACCATTTACCCACAGAAAGCATGTGCTGGTAACCACATTTATTTGATTGAAAATTAATTGATTAGTAAGTATCATGCATAGTAATGAAGATGTTACAGTACTGTCAAAGAGATTGATAGATTCAATGGAAGCACAAAGTAAAGAAATCGACCCATAAATGTGTCAAATATGATTGAGAAAGATGCAAAAGCAATTAAATGGAGAAAAACTGGTCTTTTCAATAAATAGTGTTGAGATAATAGGTCGTTTGCAAACACTTATATCTGGACCTAAATCTCACTCCTAATGCAAAAATTAATAACAATTAATTAGGTCATAGTTCTATGTTGAAAACATAAGTCTATGAAACTTAAAGTAGAAAGCAAACTTTTTCATCTGGGTTAGGCCAAGAGATTTTTGAAATAGCACCAAAAGTATGATATATTTTAAAAGATGAAAAATTGAACTTAATCTAAATTGAAAATGCTTTGTTTGACAAAGACATTATCAAAAGAATGAAAAACAAGCTATAGACTGGGAGAAAACATTCGCTAATCATATACCTGACAAATACAAAGAGTTCAGCAATCAACCCAATTAAAAAATAAAAATGTGAACAGACATTCATCAAAGAAGATGTAACTATGGAAAACAGTTGCATAAAATATATCTAATGCTATTATCCATTTGTAAAATTCAGATTTAAATCACTATGAAATACTACTACACACCTATCAGAATGGTTGAAATAAAATACACTGACAACATTAAGTGTGGGAAAGATAAGGAACAACTGTAAAACTCATGCATTTCTAAAGAATGAAAAATCATTAAGCCTGGAAACTGGATCGGCAGTTTCTAATACAGCTAAATATTTACTGGCCATCAGAAATCAGAGTCAGAAATACCACTTTTACATATTACCCCTAGGGAAATAAAACTTGTACTCACACAAAAGTGGTGACATGAAAGTTGACACTAACTTGCTTTTTTTTTTGTTGTTGTTGTTGTTTTATTTTTAAAGAGAGAGAGTGACAGTGGGAGAGAGAGAATGCAAGAATGAATTTTTTATTTACTTTTCTTTTTCTTTCTTTTTTGGGTTATTCCATATATTTATATTACATATATATATATCATATATATATTTTCTTTTCTTTTTCTTTTTCTTTATTTGTTTGGGTTATTCCATATATATATATATGGAATATATATATGTATATATATATATATATATATTATTCATTCAACATAGTCTTACATTTAGTAGGGAATCGAATCATGAACACATACAAAATGACAGAGCAATATGAGGCTGCTGCCAGACCATGTTTTCCCCCTTTTGGATTCCTACCAATCCCCTGTGTTTCCTCCTACTTTACCCCCCAGGTTAGCTGGGCATTTCATGGAAGTTGAAGGTTACCCCCTGGGTTGAAAGCCCCCCTACTCCTACCCTCCATCTGCCTTGATAACCCTCCTATTCCCTCCCCACCCCTGCTCCCTTTTCTTCATCCCCCAGAATCATAGGCAAGGTTCCCCTTGCTCATGTAATAATTCACCCATGTTGTTATTAGCTTAGCCAACTTTCAGTCTGTTTCCTGTTGTATTTCAGCTTCCACATATAAGAGGAAAGCATTTGGCCCTTGAGTCTCTGAATGAGTTTGGGATATTTCACTCAGCATAATTTTTTCCATCTCTGTCCATTTGGCTGCAAATGCCGTGATATCTGGTTCTCTCTGATAGCATATATATATATATATATATATATATATATATATATATATATATATATATATATATATATGTGTGTGTGTGTGTGTGTGTGTGTGTGTGTGTATGTATTTCACACTTTTTGGATCTACTTGTCCAGTGAGGGGCATCTGGGCTGGTTCCATAGTTTAGCAATAGTAAATTGAACTGCTAAAAACATTGATGAATCTGTATCTCTGTAATAAGCCAATTCTAGCTCTTTTGGGAAAATATCCAGGAGTGGGATAGCTGGGTCATAAGATAGTTTTTTCAGGAGTATCCACACTGGTTTCCTGAGTGGTTATACAAGCTTGCAGTCCCACCAACAGTGTGAGAGTGTTCTTTTTTTCCAACAGCCAATCCAGCATCTGTCACTGTATTTTTCATTTTTGTCACTCTGATAGGAGTAAGGCAGAATCTCAGTGAAGTTTTGATTTGCATTTCTCTGATTACTAGTGATATAGAGCATTTTCTCATATATTTATGGGCTTTTTGGACTTCCTCCATTGAGAAATTACTATTTAGCTCCCTTGCCCATTTATTGATTGAGTTATTTGTGGTTTTGGTGTTCAGTTTGAGTTCTTTGTATATTCTGGTTATTAGCTCTCTGTCTGAGATGTAGCAGGCAAAGATTTTTTCCCATTCTGTAGGTTCTCTCTTGATAGTCTCAACTAATTCTTTAGCTGTGCAAAAGCTTTTTAGTTTCTTGGTTTTAAATGCTAGTGCTATGGGAGTCTTGTTAAAGAAGGCAGTGATGACACCCAAGTCGTACAGTGTTGATCCTACTTTTTCTTCAAGCAATTGTATAATTGCTGGTTTAACTTCCAGATCCTTGAACCATTTTGATTTGATTTTTGTGCAGGGTGAGAGGTAAGGATCCAATTTCAGTTGTCTGCATATGGCTGTCCAGTTTGTCCAGAACCATTAGTTAAACAGGCTGTCCTTCTTCCACACTATGCTTTTGCCCCCTTTATCAAATATCAGATAGTTAGAGATTTGAAGGTTCATCTTGGTATCTTCTACTCTGTTCCATTGGTCTTCATTTCTGATTTGATACCAATACCACACTGTTTTTGTTACTATAGCCCTATAGTATAATTTCAGGTCAGGAATTGTGACACCTTTTGCTTCCTCTTTCTTGCTTAGTAATGTTTTAGCTATTCAGGGTCTTCTGTTATTCCATATGAATTTAAGAATTGCCTCTTCTATGTCTGTGAAGAATGAAATTGGTATCTTTATAGGGCTTGCATTGAATCTGCATAGGGCTTTAGGTAGAACAGTCATTTTGATTAGATTAATTCTGCATAACCAAGAACATGGAGTGTTTTTCCATCTACTCAGATCTTCTGTAAATTTCTTTTTTTAATGTTGGATAGTTTTTGTTTTAGAGGTCCTTAATATCCTTTGTTAGATTGATGCCCAGCAGTTTTATTTTTTTTAGGAGATTGTGAATGGGACTGAGTTCCTGATTTCTTCTTCAGTGGACTTGTTGCTGGAATATAGGAAAGTTAATCATTTATGAGTGTTGATCTTACAGCCAGACACTTTGCTGAAATCATTTATAAGCTCTAGAAGTCTTCTGGTCCAGCTTATTGGGTCTTCTAGGTATAGGATCCTGTCATCAGTGAATAGAGACAACTTGACTTCCTTTTTCTTATTCAGATTCCTTTGATTTCCTTCTCTTCTCTGATAGCTCTAGCTAGGGTTTCAATGACTATGTTGAATAAGAGTGTTGAAAGTGGACATCCTTGTTTTGTTCTTGAATTCAGAGGAAATGCTTTCAGTCTTTCTCCATTAAGTGTTATGTTGGCTACGGCTTTCATTGCTCTGACACTTCATTGAGTATGTGGTGCTGGGACTCAAACCAGCATCCTTAATGCATGCCAGGCAAATGCGGTAACTGCTGACCCACCAGTCAAGATTGATAACTTTTTTTTTTAGTAGTGCTATATTTTATTTTATTTTTAAAGTTTTTTTATTAAGGAGTTGCATTATTGTACAATCATAAATGCATATAAAGTAACAATATGATATGCATATGTTCTCAAACCAGTATTATCCCCACATCACCCACACCCCAGTTTATTGATTCTTCCACATTTCACCCCTACAAGTGATATAAAGGCTTAGATTATGAATTTTGTTAATAACTTGTTTTAAGGATAGATAAACCCCTGCTGGGGGTGGGGACTGCAGCAGTGAGTGGGGGCAGGGCAAAGGGTAGCCAAGAACTTGTTTCAGGGATGTGGAGAGGTCACTGAAAATAGGTCAAGTATGAGACCAGGCTCCAAGCCCCAGGCACGTGTTTCTTTGTCCTGTTGGAATTCTCTTACAAAACAAAACTCAAAGATAAAATCATTACTAACTCTAAATATGAATGCTGTGGAGCCCTAAGCCCCAAGCATTGGCCCCACTTCGAACCATGGGGCCTTTTGCAGCTACAGTGGTCATGTTTCTATGAAGCTGGTTATAGTCTAGAAAAGAAGTAGACACTTTCTCCTCTAAACCACTTTCTCCTTTCCATTGCCCCAAAATGAAGAGAACTAGAGCAACTACCTTGACAGCAAATCAGGAACCCAAGGACTGAAGATGGTAGAACTCTTCTATTGTTAGTGCATCTCCTATCTACAGATGTTATACGAAAGAGAAATAAACTTTCACATGGTTTCAGCCACCTCATATTTGGATATTCTGTGATGGCAGCTCAACTTATTCTTAATTAGTGCATTCTTTTCACCGGTTTATATTTTCTACAACTCAATCCCATTTTTAGTATGTTTGGTGCTCTGGAGGCTTTGAACAGAGAAAACAAATGAAATGTTTCCCAGACTGAAAATACCCAAGAGAATGAGAGAGAGGAAGGGGCGGGGAGAGGTACATAAGCCATAAAATTACCAGTTTTATATTTCCATCAAATTTTTAGGCACTACCAGGATTGGAAAGGGGATGCTTCATGACAGTTGGTGACAAGTGACATTGAAATTCTGCCATCTTAGGGGGATATAAAATAAAATGGGGTTACCTTTTTTATATCTCAGTGAAATGGCAGAATAAATTATTGATTGAAAGAAAACAATGGAAATGATTTTTGCGAACACCTGCATTTATGGATTCAGATTTACTACATTTGTAAAAATTTCCCTTTTTTATTCTTAAAAATATTAATTCAAAATAATTCCTTGGAAAATTATAAAAACAATTCTCTGAGGTTTTTAAGATAATTTGTTATATTAACTTTTATTATGTTGCTTTTTATCTATTTTAAGGAGTTATTTGGTCCTATTCACACTTGAGAAATTATGGCAGAATATAATTTTGAATAAAAAGAGTACAGCAAACTATTCACATTCTAATTTACATATATTTTCCTCCCTAGTTCATCAAATTGAATTAGCATTGAATCTATTGACCCCCAATTGACTCTTTAACAAAAATTTAAACATGTATGAATTCCACTAGCATTTAAGAATTATCAACTACGTGGCTGTTATATTCTGCTACGGATTTTCTAGTTCTTGTCTCTTTTAGGGAGAAAAGAGAAGTAATGGAAATACATTTGATATTTTGCCGGAAGTCACAATTATCTATGATTAATATTTAATAACATTCTAACACAGATTCTGAGGTTCCTGTTAAGTTACCAGGGGCTATTTGTTTATCTGCAATAATAGGTGAAAGTTTCCTGGGAAATAATGAATGCCTACTCTCAAAGTTAGATCTATCACTCACCTTTGACACAGTAGACAGTGAGATAATGTTAGATCTTCAAGAAACGTGAGGTAGAATTTCTGAGACAGCATTAAATTGGTTTGAAATGTAATTATCTTTGTCAGCAGACACAGCATACTATCTTTGGTAGCAGCTCATCAGAAACAGTTACTGTAAAATGTGTGGTCCCTCAGGGCTCTATTCTTGTCCTCTTATTTTTATATTTATATGCCTCTCATGGCAGTATCATTAATATATCTAGATTTGATTATCATATCTGTGCCAGTATTATTCAGATTTACCAACTGGTTCTTGTAGAATTAAGTCATATGAACTTCCAGCTCCTTTTCTGCATTATTAAGGCTTAGTATTGAATGATAGGAGTAGTTCCTTCAAAAGAATGTTCATAAGGAAGCATTTGTATTGACCTATCTAAATTACAGATTTTTTCTACATTTCACTTTATTTCATCTAGATTGCATGACCTCAGTTGAAGAACTTTATTAAAGGATACTGTGCTGTCTTTATAGGCCATATTCTTATTTTTAGGTAGCACAGGAACTTTACAACAGGTTCTTTTTTCATTGCATTATTAATGGAATTTGTACAGAATTATGATTGCTTTACTGTGAAATTGTATAATTTTTGAAGCAAATGCAGAGTTATGTAAATCCAGTGGGACCATCCAATTCTATCACATTATAATGGAGCCACTAATAGAAATGTCCCTACAGCAAATTTTATCATTCTCAAGATTTGAAGTGATTACAAAAGTGTGATGGGTAATATAATGTGTTTTTAAAAATAATCTCACAGTGAAATTCGATGGCTGTTCTGTTCAGCTTACAGGACCAGGTTTCAACTTATAAGAATGATCCTTAAGGCCCCAACCTCCATTACTAGCTATAGCTCCCAAATCTTGTTTGCTTCTTTATACATATGGATGTGTGAATTTTATACTTCTGTTAAGCTAGAAGATTGTTACCTTCTAACACAAGAGAACCAGAGTCCCTGATTCTGAGTTACACATTAGCCTTGCTTTATTTCCCCCTAAATTATATTAATTGAGTGCCTTTCTTTTGGTTTCATTTTAGTCTACAAAGGACATAAACAGAAGAGAAATAGATACTTCTTCACTGTAAACTGAGGTATTTCATTATTTTTGCAGCACATCCTAAGCCACAGGAAAGCAGTTCTAGTACTGATCCACCACCCACATTTGAGCTATGATAGAGGAAGCTTGAATATGAGGTAAGGACAGAATTCTTTGAAGAGAATATTTAAGTGCTTTGGACTCCTCAGCCCTTTCATGGAACATAAGAAGACAGTTATTTCCCTCTTACCTCAGATCAAGTGAAGGGCCCTTCAAAGGGACAGCTTAGAGAGTTTAACCAACTTTCTTTGGTATAAGAAGGATCTCATGCTTGTTCTTGAAAAGACGAGAGGTTCTGGCTGAAGTGTCCCTTCCTGCGGACTTAACACAGAAGTAATTGCTTTTGCATGAGCTTTGATTCAAGAGTTTGGAGAGAGTCAAATGGGAACTTTTGAGGGGTAGATGTGGATCATATAATAGGTATCCATCCTTGTGTAGTTTTAAAAGATACTCTACTCAAGAGGACCTCACGGAAGTGTGCCATTATCTCAACCAAGGCACGGAGAGCTGGGAGAACTGTAAGTGGGTAGCTAGCCCCAGCACCACAGGAGCTGCAGTTTAAGAGTCTTAACAGAAGCACCTCTGTAGAATCTATCAAATCATCCAATGAGAGAAAATAACTCTGGCTCACAGCCATCCAGAGGGCCATACAACACCAAATTCTTTTTTTCTTGTTGTTGTTTTTTTTTTTTTTTAAGAGAGAGGGACAGTGAGAGAGACAGAGAAAGAGAGAAACAGCTTTATTTAGGTTTTCACATGGCTTTAGTTGCTCCAACACTTAGTTGTGTACGTGGTGCTGGGGTTTGAACCTGGGTCCTTGTGCTTGCCAGGCAAGCGCCTAAACCGCTGAGCCACTGCTCTAGCCCAACACCAAATTCTTGATCTCTCATTTTCCTTGCCTATTCCAGTTTTCCAGGCTCTAGGTAGTTTAAATTGGATAGTAGTAGGAGTATATTTGATTGGCTTGAAATTATGGGGATTAGAATGCATTGGGTATTTCAATGATCAAAAGGGAGCTAGAATGATTGATGGGATCTATATGTTATTTTATTCCAGGGACAGTGAAATATGGATCCACAGAGTATTTTCAGAACCTATAGTGAAATAAAATAAAACATTACTTCATCCTTCCAAGATATTTTGTGCTTCCATCATACTGCTGTGCCCTGTGGGTTAGACTACTCAATAAACAATAACAACAATCAATAAAAGTCCAATGAATGCATCAAAGGAGTTGTTCAAACTGCCATTGGACTTGACTCAATTAGATGTAGCACTCCCTGAGCAAGCGGCTGAAATTAAGGAGTGAAGAATGAATATAGGTTAACTACCTGAAGGCAGAAAGAGAGTGTGATTCAGATAAAAGGAGAAGATGGATTGGCTTTAAAAATTACAGTCACTAGAGAGAGTGAAAAGAATGAAAATGCTAGAATGGTAAGCATGAAATTAATGGTAACCGTGTAATCTTTGTATAATAGAGCTTGGGTCTACTCAGTCTGTATACACAATCCTATTTTGGTAATAAAATATTCAGTATTTAACTGAGCATGTTATCACCTGAATATATATTAAACGTGTCAGCCTCCTCACTGGTCAATCATGCCTTTTTGGTTAAGTTCAGCTATGAGGAAGTGGGTGTATTAGGTGCATTGATTCTGAAATGTGTCCTTAATGAGAGAGACTATTGTCCCATTTTTCTTTCCTTCAAGTTCACATTTGGAATGTGGTTGTGGTGGTGAGCTGTCCTGAAACATGGGCAGATGTTTATGTTCTCCTGCCCAACAGAGCACTCAATACTGGATTACATTTCAATGTTAGGTGAAGACATAATTGTACACTGTATCAGATATAACTGGTACTATATAATTTGTATAAAAACCTGAACTTTGTTCACCATTTCATATAATGATCAACATTGGCACTCACACTTGGACAAAGTGTCAGAAAGTCACAAACTACATAATTTGACATATTCTAGGGATAGGGAAGATAACTCACCTCGTTTTATAGCATCTTATTTTTTTTCTTTTCATTTCTTTCTACTTATTATAGTTCATGGGTATCCTATTAAGATTTACATATTGCATTTTCTGTTTTGTTCTAACCTAACTCACAAAAAGTACAAGGGAATTAAAGGACTCTTTAGAGAAAGTTCACATAGAAGGCGATATTAATAGTACTGGCACAGGTAAATGGCAAGAAAATTCCCAGTTTGGCAGTTTTTATACTTAAGTATTTATTTCCATATTATCAGGTAAAAATGATGATGACTTTGGCTAATAAATTTAAATCTCTCAGTAAGTGTTTAAATAAAAAAAGCTTTAAAAATGAGTATGTTCAATTAGATGTCTCACACATTGGTGGCCAATGTCAAACATGTATTAGAGGGAATAGAGCTGCAAATAGCCTGAAATCTAGCTTAGAGGCATTTTATGGCTATGTTTGTAGCTTCTCTCTTTTTTTCTAAACTCCAGTGCAATGGTGTAAATGGGTGTCACAATAATGCAGAATTAAAATGAATAGAACAAGGATTAGAATAGGCATGGAGAAGAGGTAGAACTGAGATATATTTTGAGTATCATTCCCTGTATGGGAATGCTCAAAATGCTTCTTCTACCATAATTAGTAGTTTCTTTGGCTGTACACAGAATTTTAAAATTTATCTTCCAGTTAGTCAATCTCTATTTGAAACCTTTCTATCATGCTGACCATGGATTTTGAACTTCTCTTGGGGTCTCCCTGCATCTTGTAGGTTAACAAAGCATTATGATAAAATTGTAAAATATACAAGAAAAGTTTAGTCTTTTCTCTACTCAACAAAATCCATTTCCAGTTTTATGATCTTCTGATCTCATGTTTCCTGTTTTATTGGTAGAGCAAGAATTTTGAAAATATTTCATTCAGAAGAGGCACACATGTAGGATGGGATTTTCTTTACAAAGTGCATGCTCCCCCAAATACTCATGAGTTGGCATGGCTTTTTTGCTCACTCACTACCATGTTGGTGTGCAAGGAGTTCAATATGTATCATGACCTTTTATGATCTACTTTATGGCCATGGCATCACTCAGTTTGTTCCCTCTTGCCTTATAAATAGAAGAAAGTGTTATAATTTTTATTTATTATTTATTGGTGAATTGTAGTTGTACATAATGATGGGGTTTTTATTTTGTCAAATATTCATAGATGCACACAATACAGCAATATAATTTGGCCAACATCCCCACCCCAAGCACTCCCCAACCTCTCTCCTCCGGTCCCCTGTCCCTTCTCTCTCTGTCTGGGGTATATATTTATTCTAATATACCCAAGTATATTGACACAATTCTAATACCTATGAAAAACACTTTTTTAAAAAATATGCATGATGATAGTATATACAGTAATGTAAAAGCTTGGAGTGTACCTTGTTTTAACTTAGTTTCAGTATTTGCCCTTCTCACTTCCTCCCACCACCTATTCTTTTAAGATATATACTTGACAATAGGATAAACATTAGCATTTTTATAAAAGTATGCAGTATAACTTATTGTAATTCAGTCCCCAATATCCCTCCCCCCATTTCTCTTCCCTCTACTGGTCTTTCTGTTATTTACTAAACTTTTTTTTAGTGACTCCTTGATATATATGTTGATGAGATTCACTATGATATGCTCATCTAATGAACATGAGTAAGTTAAGTTTGATTCCTTCTGTTAACTTTCCCCATTTCATTCCTTCTTCTTCCATTTCCTTCCCCTTTGTCTATTGCTAAGTTCTTTTCCTTCTTTTGGTTAGCTTCCACATATCAGAGAGAGAGCGTTCAACCTTTGGTTTTTTGAGACTGGCTTATTTCACTTAGCATGATAGAATATTTTATGTATTTGTATTTTGTTGATAATTTGGTTTGCAAAATCCATTATATAGTAATTTAAAGAAATATACAATACCAAATCACCTATAAGAGGTAAAACATCAAATGAAAAAAATCTAAGAGTATGTTATTTTAGAGCAAATAAAATGTGAAATGGTTGTCACTTTATAGTGAACAAAAAACAATCTGGTAAGAAATTTGAGATGTATGAATGTTTCCAGGACAGGAGACTGGGAGTGTTATTCCAATCTAAAAGCCTATTTTCACCATCAAGTTTGTAAAATTCATTCCTTTTTATAAATTAGCTTATATCTGAATTTAAAAAAAAATGATCTCAGAGGGAAATCAAGATAAGCTTCTCTTATTTTTTAGAACATTACTGAAGAAAATTTTGTAGCATTAAAGTAAAACAAATTTTGTGCAACTAGAATCTTCAGAGAACTTCTGGGAGCCAAAGACCTCTGATAAATAATATTAAGAAGAGTGGTCACCTTGTTGATTTGATAACTCAATCTTTGCTCCCTGACTTAAGTGTTTACTTGTAAATTGTTATTTTGATTATTTTTTATGATTATGCTAGAAAGACCTTTCCTAAAAAAATTTGTGTGTGTGTGTGTGTGTGTGTGTGTGTGTGTGTGTGTGTATGCTGCCAAAATGAGTAGTTTCCTTCCCACTGCCTGGGAGGATCATACTCTATCATTAATATTTACATAGCACTTGCTTCCATAGATTCTAAGAGCAGAGGGATTCTGTTTTAAAGTCATTGGTGAGGCAGTTTGTTTTTCCCTGAACATACTGAAATTATGCACTGGGCAAATTAGTGAATTTTACCAAATATGTCTCAAGGATAAATATAGTAATTTTCACAGCAAATGTTTTCCATCTCTCAGGAAATCTATGTTTGTCATGAAATGACAAGTTTTTTGGAGGGTTGGGGGAATGGGGTGGTTGTCTTTGAAAACTGATTTTGAATTTCATTAAATAACAAGGAAAATCTAAAAAATATTTTACATTTAATGGAAGTACTTAAGCATGATCTTTTAGTGGAATGAAAGTGGAAAAACATTTTAACACATCTCCTGAAGAAACAGATTTTCCTTTCCCACTCCAGGGTGATCGTTATAAACCATAACTTTAAAATTTTAAATTATGAAAAATATCTCATCTTGGGAAGTTCATGTGAATTTATACCAATAAACTAGTCTCATAACGTCGTAACTGAGAACTAATGTGCTTTTATAAGATAACTTTACTATTTTTCTGTGTAGTAATGCCAGAAAATAATCAAGTATAAAATATGGTTTGACTTATAGTGTAAATTGGTGTAAAACATTTCATATTCGTATCTCCACTGCTATATTTTTCTTAAGAATGAAGTGAATAAAATATTATCTATAGAAGTACCTAAGATTTTATGCCTACTAAAGGCACATAAATAATACAAAATTCAATGTGTACAGATAACCTAAATTCTTTCTCAACCTCACTGTTCTCCTAATAGATCCAGATCTTCAATCAACTATTAAAACCATAGTGAAGGGTAACTTTGGGAATGCTAATGTGTTAATTAATGGTAATATTATAAGTATGTGAATTGAGAGAGACTTGGAAACGATGCTTTTATACAGTCCTCACAATTATTTCTATGAGATGTGTACTTTATGGTTGAAATTAGAAAAATAAAACTTACAACAACAAAAACCAGCAACAAAAGCCATATTGGAGTTTTGGTAAATTGCATCCACAAATCAAATTGATATGGCAGAGCTTCTATTTTCTTTCTCTCTGCCTTCTATTGGGTTCTTTTATTTGGTTTGAGTGATTTTTTTTTTTGCAAGAAGATTTTAACAATGAAATGCTGTTAAAGCAAACTATTTGCTTTTCCTTTTGCTCCTTTTTCCTCTTTATGTGACACCTTGCTTAGAAGCACCTTACACTGTGGTCTTGCCTTTCTTTGTGCCAAAGCTGTGAGGATTTCAGTTGTAGTTAGCTATGTAATTTGGCATCATGAATTGGTCAATTTATGTTTTAAGTCCATTTCCAGTTAACACACATTCTTGATGTAGAAAACAATGATCAACAACAGCAAAAAGTCCGGCATTTTAAAACAGAATTTGCAGTTTTGTCAGTCAGAACATTGATTATATGTGATTCTCTTATCATATCCTTGTGCAACAGAATGTTGATTGACAAGATTTTATAAAATGATGCCATTCTTCATCAGCTTTTTACCAAGGTTCTGACTGACAGCTTAATGAAAGGAACATCACCACCTAGAGTTAAGTGTAGCCATACTAATAATCACTTTTATAGAAGACAATATTAGGAAAACTGACCATCAATAAATGAAGATACCTATCTACTGCCAATGTTTATCTCCTATAAAACTGATGCTACCCATAAAAATGCAATTGATCATGATTGACAAAGTTGCACAATGGCTGATTCAATAATTTATAAGGTAATTCATTATTATTTTCCTTGCAATTGGGAGGATTTTGCATTTGCACCTGGAGGATGTTTGAGATTCTGCATAACCCAGGTTTATTTTCTGTGTATTGTAAAACGCAGGATGTTCCCTTTAATAACCTGAAATTTTAATAAGGGCCTAAGAAACTGTTGAAAAAGTGAGTGAACTTGTATTTAAATTAGGTCTTTGAGAGCTTGGAGATTCTAACTTGGTGAACTCTAATTAAATCCCTGAAGGCCACTGGGTCTGCCTCCCTAGTTCTTGATGGTGAAAGTAAGGTCTTCAAAAAGAGTCCCCTGGCAGTATACAAGTGGAGAGGAAAAGAATCCTGCAACCTTTCAGTATAGTGTCTTATAAAGCCAGAATTCCGGAAGGACTACCAGACAAGAAGAACAATAGAGACTGAACCTTGAGAACAAGTAAAGCAGGCAAGGTAGGGGGAAAAAGTTGGGAAAGAGCAGTAATTCAAGAAGAACATCACTCATTCAGACTGCAGTGAGGATGTAAAACAAGACAAATCAGCAAATGAGATATACTTGTGCTGGTAAAGACAGCAATTTTTAGCTGGCATATTTTGCAATTAATATTTCCAGTAAGAAATGTTCAAATACAAAACTGCCAATTTTTACTTCTGACATTATAGTGGCTTTTTCCTTAGGGCACATTTTCCATCTAAATAACTGAGCATATTTTTTTTCTTTCCAACTAGATTTCAATACTCATTTGTATGGGCAAGTTGACATGATTGTGGGAGCCAAATAAATATTGAATCTGCTTTGGGTCAGAGAAAATAAGAAACAGGTGATCAAAGTGTGGAGCTTAAACTTGGTTGTATTCTCAGTAGTTTTGTCTGTTCAACAATACAGATCTGAACCAAACAATTGAGAAGATGCTTCTTTTTGTCACTGGGATAGAGTAGGCAATATGGAGAGAGAGTTTGGGCTTTATCCTTACCCCAAAATGCATTCAAAATAGTCTTCCTTGATGTTATAAAAATTTGTAATTAAATCTCTTTAAAAGCATTATGCACCTAATGTCCCACATCACTTCTTAAGTGAAATAGAAATGCCAGACAGTTTTCCCCTACACTTAAACATTCAACTTATGCCAAAATACCCATTTTGGCAGCCAGTGTATGAATTAAACCCTCTCATATGTCCCAATCTTGTCTTTTCACTTATTCTTTTTTTTTTTTTTTAAAAAAAAACTATTTCTTATTTCAGGGCCTTTAATCAGAAATATTGGATCTGCAGTGGAAGCAAAATACCTACAGAGGTTCTTCAGCTAGTGTATTCCTGTCGAAATCGACCAAAAGCTAATTGAAGAGGAGAGGCACACTGTTGGTTCTCATTAGGCTATTTCTGTGCCCTGGCCTCATAGACCAGCATATTCTTTCATTTCTAATTGATAAGTGATCCCCTTGCATATCCCATCCGACCGAATGTTCTACAAAGTAAGAACAATGTAGGAAAACTTGGGATTTATACTTTTGTAGTTTGCTCTACTTTTTATTTCAAAAAGGCTTTTAAAGTCCTATGAATGGTATTTAGATCACTTGTATGTCTAAATGGAAATACTGATTCTTGATGCTCTGAATGTACCCCTAACCCCAAAGTGATTTTGAGCTACTGGGTGTTACCTTTGTTCTTAACTACAAGTTCCAAAAAGTTTTATTTACTTTTTGAACTCTTGACTAGGATGAAAGTGTCATAGAGCTTTTTGGTCTGCCACTTAAGTGGCTTCATCTTTTCTTGGGAAAAAAATGAAAGTAACAAGCAAAATATAGAGAAAGATTTAGTTTGTTCTCTGATCAAAAGGGTCATTTATTGATCTGGTGCTTGAAAGGAAAAGATCTGTTTTTGGGAAAGTCATTGTACTATCTAGAGTTTGAACTCCTCTCCTTTTATTATCTATTAGAGCATGATAAGTCTACATTTTATTCTGCAGAAGCAAAACTCACAATTAAAATAAGGACACCATCGCCACATGACCATATGACAGGTTTAGTAAATTTGCAAAACTGCAAGTAAAATGTCTGTGTTCATTGAAATTTAAGACTGATTAGTCTTGAATAGAAATGATTTCCTCTAAATTATAGTTTCAAACTATAATATTTTTGATGCTTCCTCTCTTGAAAGAGAAAATGAAATTAAATATCATCCACTTCCTTATTTCCCTCCTCACCTTTCAAATTCAAGGAAGCTGCTTGAATAATCCGCAGAGGAGTGATTCAGGGATTCAGAATAAAAGGGAAAGAGAAAATGCAGTACTAATTCAGCTATAAACCTGTATGTGAACTTAAACATGTTAGTAAATCATTCTTATATTTTTTACCTGGAAAATTCTAATAATGGTAATAAGGTATCAGAGTTTAGGATGCGTTGATGAACTGAGGTAGTTATGACATTTTACATAAAAAAGTTTGACTCACTTTTCCATCATAACTAATATTTGGGGTGGCTATATAATATATCTATATGGATAAAGAGATACGCCTATCTGTATATTTGTGTATGAATTATTATAGGACATTATGTGCCCTAGTATTTTACACAAATGTCGAGTAAATGAATCTTATTTGATAGATACAATTTTTCCAAGCTTTGTTCTTTGGAACACACTAGTTCTTGACAAGATATGCCATATATTTTTTGGGTAAAGTATATCTGCTGAAATAAATGTAAAAGTATTTTTTCTTCCTGGAGATTTATAATATAAATTGGAAAATTAAACACTCTGAGAAGGAATGTAGAAAGAGTCTGTGCGCCAAAAACCTATTGAATTTTATTATAACATTTAAGGTAAAATTTTTATTAAAAATTCCATCATTAGTCCAAGTACACATTTTGGGGAAAAAAAAACTTTATGCTGGCAAAAATTCATATTTTAAAATATCACAACACTCCTTTTAGTTCAACCATTTATTAACTGTAATGCTGGAGGGAAGATACTTAGCCTTTATTTGTAAAATGCGTATTATCCTTGTGTTTATGATGCATGGGTCTGTGACTCACCACAGCTTGCTACACGTTACGCTTTTGCTCTGTTATTTAACTGCGCTTGCTTTTCAGATTCTCTGTTTTGATATGATTGAATTCATTGTTATTGTTAGCTAAGTTCCACATGGGAAATCAAAGATTTCAAGATATTGTTAATGCAATGCACAAACTAAGGCTGTATGTGAACTCATAATTCATGTGGCTTCACGTGACAGAAGACATAACTAGAATGGATTAAACAGGTTTTGTTTGTATATCTGTACTGCAAGAAGTCCAGAAGGAGGCACTACAGAGATAGTCTACGCAGCCATGAAGCTATTAAGGACAGATACGTCTATTTTTCAGCTCTTCAGCATGCAGATTTTCTCCTCTCCTTACCTGTCACTCTACGGCAGGTAGATGACTGATGAAGCTGCTGAATAAAAGGCTATTGCATTTCCAGGCATCATGTCCACATGCTAGAGAGAAGGGTTGAGGTAGCATCTGATGCCAAGCCAGTCCTCTCCACCCTCCTTTATTATGAAAACAAAGCATTTCCAGGACTATACTGGCAAGAAGTGGGACAGGTGGTCTCTCTTGCTTCAAAGGAGGCTGGAAAATTCGGCTACATTGTTGAAATTGAGACCAACCATTGTTCAGTCATAGGGTCTAAGCATGTAACTGACTGAGACAATTGTGGCTTTCTTAAGGAAAAGAAAATTAGAAGCTTACTCCTGGGCAAATAGAATTATGCCCCCACACCCAATTGAATACATAGATTCATATGAAATAGGGATAACATCTGAAATTCAATAATTAATCAGAAAAGTTTCTATATGAACAGTTGATGAACTCAATAGTCCCATGTAGAAATTTTAATATTTATGAAATTATTTTGCATGTCAGTTTCCTTAGGATATGGAGCCTGGAGTGAGAACTAAATGTTAACACATTGTTTCTAATTTGCAAACCTAGGGTAGGGTGAGTGAGAAATAAAGGCAGTCAGACAAGGAAGACACAAGGAAAATAAATGTTGGCTAGTTTATGTTGACTATTGTTTCACAGTGAGCCACAACGTTGCTAGGAAGGTGTATCTACTCACACTCGGGATACTCCTGGGTGTGTTGCATATGGAATAATCCACACTGAGAGTTGGGAAAAAGAACTTCATCCTTGTGGATTCCTCCTGTGTTCTCTTTCCCATTTGTCGAAGTTTTTGCCCATAAGGGATTAATTACTTAGCTTCCCATCACTTCCTGCCACTTTGTAAGCCAAGTTCCTTAGGTGCAGAATATGCTGCATCAGATTCCATGCCTGTGATGAGATGTCCCAATTCAATTTAGAAGTAGAGGGAACAGGGCTGGAGAGGTGGCTTGGTGATAGAGCACTTGCCTGGCAAGCACAGGGACCCACATTCGATTACCAGCACCACATATACAACTATACTCTGCCTAGCTGTTTGGCAGGTGCCTAGAAAAAAGAGCTGGATACTCCCAGAGGGACTGTTTGGTGGGATCTCAGTGGCAGGAGAGTAGTCCTGGAGGGAGAATCACAGGAGTCAAGAAAAGACAGCATTTTCATCTGAACATTGAATTTGAGAATGGGTATGTTAGAAGTTAATTTATCTCTGGGTTCTAGGTTAACTCCAGGGCCAAAAGAGCCTCACTCCAGATGGAGTTGCCTCATACTTTTTACGAAATTCTTAAGGCATAGTGTACTTCCTCTACCTTCATTATAAATTATAATGCTGGTGAACAATGGCAGTTTGGTTTCACATACCATGGGACTTGAGTCTAGCAGTGCTGTGATCATTGTGAACTTGGGAAAATCACTTTTCCACTCAGCCTCTATTATATTTTTTTTTTCATTTAACAATGTGAAAACATTAAGAATTTTTTTTAGGGTTTTTGAGAGGATGGTATCTGATTTTCTATTTGATGGATTTGGTGCAAAGCTGGCCCTCCTATGTAACTGTTTCATTTTTCTCCTTTTTGAAGACTATTTCTAAAATTTTAGGAGCTTTACTTGTCAGACAGACTCTTACTTCAGCCATCCTGTTGGCGACAATGGGTTGGGGAATTCTCTCTCTCTCTCTCTATTTCTCTCTCTTTCTGTATGTCTCTCTCTCTGTGTGTATGTGTGTGTGTATGTGTGTGTGTGTGTGTGTGTGTGTGAGAGAGAGAGAGAGAGAGAGATTCTTATTTTGAGTCCAGATTAGATGGAATAAGCTGCAGAAGTTCCAGATCCATTCCACTTTCAGAAATGCAAACTAGTGTGAACACATTTTGCTTTCCCTGGGGAAAAGACTCAGGTAGCATATGAGGATGTTGAAATAACACCACACCCACCACTTTCCAGAGCAGCTAATTTAAAATCACTTGCAGTCTGGGAGAATCTGTCTCAATATCTTTTTTGTAAGAACCTACAGCTAACTGTTTACTGAAAGGTTTCCTGGGAATAGGATTTTATCCAAGTCTTGTGACAGTGGTAACTTAGAATGAGGCTACAGAGCTCTAATTAAAAAGGTGATTTCCTAACATATGGAGCTCCTATGTGAAATCGAGAGAATGTGCTGTGCTGGGGGAGGTGCTGACCCCATAAATTCTTGTGACATTAGGCTTAAATCTTAGCTGCTGAGAACCTTTCAAATATTTAACTCTCCCCAAGTAAATGCACTTCCTGCGAATCTCTATTTGTTGATTTTTATCCCAGTTGGACCAACTCTGGGGACTGTATCACTGAGACCTGTGCATTAAGTGGTACATATGTTGAATAAACAGCCAGACAGCTACCAACTGTCAAGTTGCTTTACCAGAGTATTAAAAAAAGGCACATATGCCATGCTGAAAAGCAAATGAAAAACAAGAGTTTATAATAGAATTAGGAAATGGTTCAGGTAAAACTCAGACACATGCTTATGTGCATGATTAGTTTTGAAAATAACAGAATTTTTTGAAGGAGAAATGATAATCTAGAAATGATTTCAAATATAACATTAGATATGTGGTGGCTCACAATTCATTGGGTTCATTTGGTGACAATACACCAAAAAGTGGACAAGTCATGTTAACTAGCATAAGCAAAGGCTGGAAATGTGCTCAGTGAGGAAACAGGTTTAATTTTCTCATAAGCACCATATGGAAATAAACGGGCAGGTTGTTCTTTGCAGGTAAGGATGAAACAACAGACCATGCCAGCTTTTCTGGCAAGGGCACTGGAAGTATTTATAGGTTGTGTTGCATCTTGTTGCTACCAGCATTACTCTCCTGTAAAGCCACCATGGAACAACATTGACTGTGTATCCCAGGTTGCCACCTGCTGAGTAGAAAGCCTCCTGGTCACGAGCAACTGATTTGCACGGGAGTCATAGGGGCCTTGTTTTTTAAAGGGCATTTTAGTTAGTTTTGGGGGAAATGAACTTAAGAATTCCTTGTAATCATTAGTGTCAAATCAGGTGCTCTGGAAGCAGGTACAAAGACAGAGTTATAAATGCAAAATATGCATCATAGGCAATATGCATTCAAGAGAAAGGAGAGGCAGAAAGGGGAGCCACTGAAAGACTGTGGACTGCACTGCACGTGTGCTATGTGTGAGAGGAGAGGGAAAGAATTGGCTACAAAGTCTCAGAGTACACTGCTGCCCTGACAAAGTTTTAGCCAGCCTAGGGATGAAGTCCAAAGAAAAGAACTAAGATTTTATTTCCTATTAGCATAGTTCTTGATAGGCAAAAATGGCCAGACTTTAGAACTTCGTGCCACTCTCGTCATCGGCTAGAGCAGCCAATAGAGAACATGTTCTCATCTTGCGTACCAGCGTGAATTCCAAAGGTTCTGCAAGTAGAAGTTGTTGGCTGACTGAGTTTCTGTGGTGAATTCTCCTTTGAAATGAGTGCTGAGTGGGGAGGCTCTGTGGCTGGAATAGCAGGCTTTCCAAAAGTGGCAACAGAGTGGACTTTTAAGAAGAGTGATTTTGATACATTCTTTTGTAACAAAGAGCAACGATTATAAATTCTCTTAGGAGTTCATATCCATATAAATCCCCAAAACTTGTGTAACAAAACATTCTGTGTTGGTCTCCATTCATTTCATATTTTTTTCTTTTCTGCATGATTCAGAAGCAAAAATGTACCAGACATCAAGAGAAAGATCACTATCAAATTTCAAGAATACAAGTACACTTTGTTTGTTGAGTAATAAAGAGAGGAACTTAAGTTCAAAGGCTAGTTTTCTTACACTTCAACTTTGAGATCTTTAGTAGCTTACTTAATTTCTTTTGTTTCATTTTCCACATAATAAAAAAAAGCACAAACAGTACCAAATAATCACTCTTAACAATCACTTGAAGAGTGATTTATAGGGATATTTTTTATTCTAGAAAATTTGATTTTTTTGAGATGGCTGTTATACTTTTTGATGATGTTAGATACTCTAGTGATGGCATTTTTGTTAAAACTATATGAAAATTTTCAGAAGGATAACAGGTCAGAATCAATGAAAATAAAAGGCAATTATTTTCAGGGTCCTTATTTAGTTCCTTACACTGAGAGCCCATGTAGATAAAGCAGGATTATCTCCCTTCATCCAGGTCCTTATTTATATTTGCAAGGTTTCCTTTGCCATGAATTCAGGAATTAGGACGTGGACATCCTTTGGGAGCAAAGAAAATGCAGAGCATCTAGAAGCTGAAGAAGTTAAGGAAAACAATTCTTCCCTACAACTTCTAGAAAGTATCCCCCACCCACCTGAGTTCAGTTTACACAGAATGGATCACTCTCTTGACCAATATGACCATCGTTCCCTTTCTCCCTAGGTGTGAGTCAGCTGATTGCACTGGCTGGCAGATGTCCCATTCCAGCAGTCTGTCTTCAAAGTGTCTCTACCACCATGCTTTTGCATGCTTTTTCTATGTCTTAACTCATGTTCTTTCTGGCTTTAGAAATTACCTAAAACATTGGTTCTGCTTTTTCAAATTTAGGCTATTTTTCAAAGTTCTGTTAATAATTCGTGTCCTTCCTGAAGATTTTGCTATTTTTCCAACTCACTCCGAATGTTCACAACTAAGAAATCCAATTATCTTGTAATCAGAGACTAGCAACTTATTTCAGAATGGTTCATATTAACTCTCCCATCCAGCTCCAAACTGCCCAAGAGTAGGGACCAGCATATCCTTGGTGTCTCATTTAGCCTTGGTGTCTCACTTAGGGAGTGCTAAATTAATACTCTATTTATTGAGGGAAAAGCAAACATTTAGAATATAAATAGGAATTGATTACATTCTGATTTTAGTTATTAACATTTGCTTTTAGCTTTTACATAATAAATTGGAGTAAATTATTTTTATTAATCTACTTTTTGAAACTGACAAATATATATATATATATATATATATCATATTCAGTGTGATGGTTTCAATCTCCATACATTACGTTATGGTTAAATAGAACTAACATCAAATATATTAACTCACATACTTTTTTTTCTGATGGCAACACTTAAAATCTACTGTCAGCAATTTTGAAGAATAGAATGCATTGCTATTAACTATAACCCTCATGTTATACAGCATATCTTTTGAACTAAATTTTGTATCTAACTGAAATTTCATATTTTTTGGCCAACTTCTCCCCCGCCCCAGCCTGGGCCCTTGGTAATGATCCTTTTACTCTATTCATTCAACTTCTTTAGATTCTGCATATGAATGAAATAATGCAGTGTTTGCCTTTCTGTGCCTGGCTCACTGCAGCTAGCACAGTGTCCTCTAGGTTCATCCACACAGTCACAAATGACAGAATTTCCTTCTTTATAAAGATTGAATCATATTCCACTGAGTATATGTACTGTATTTTCTTTACCCAATTATGCATGATGAAAACTTAGATTTGTTCTCTATCTTGGCTCTTGTGAGTAATGTGGAGTGAATTCTTAACTGAAATCGTGTTAGTGGGATTGATGAGCAGACTATGTAGAAAGAGATACAACCACAAACAGAACTGGAGGATGTGACGCAGAGGGGGAGAGGTGGGCTTCCTAGCAGCCACGTGGAAGCTCGGGACAAACTGCAATCAGGGAAACAGGTAGAGGTACCAGTATAGACAGATAGAGATTGAAAGAGGACGAGTGGATTGAGGAGTTTTACCCATTTCACAGTTTTACCTTGACTGTTTCTATTCAATAATCCCCTGCATCAATGGAATTTATGACCTAAGAAATGAATGGTTGATATGATCAAAACTGAGATAAAATGTGTATTTCATCATGAAGCAGATTAATTTTTAAATTTTTGTAAAGAAAAAGAGGTAGAATTTGGCATACTTTGAATGTTTGAATGTAGAAAGGGAATAGCACATTGTGGTCTTTCTTATTTCTTTCGCTTTTAAAGTTAAAGTGAACTTCTAATCATCTCTTTCTCTGTCTCTTTTTACACAAACATACACAGTTAATATATATATGTATGTCTGTTTACCTGTGTACCTATCATTAATTCCTTTGAATTACATTAAAGTGTGACAATATAATATTTTAACTTTGATACTTATATAAAGCATAATTTATAAAAATGCAAGAAATACATAATTATAGTTTTATATTTCTAGATTGGCTTTGAAAGACTGTATGTTCTCAATTATGATACATTTGTTTTTCAATCATATAACCAAACATTTTCATAACTCGAAATTATTTTTATACAACTCCATTCTGGGTTTTTTTGGAGAAATCTATTTGTTGAACAATCATACAAGTTTTTAACAAAATAATATAAAATGTACATAGATTCTGAAGATTAGATTTACCCCCAAGAGTGCCCCCCCAATTACCCACCCTTATCCCTCTCTTCCCCTTCTCACAACATCTTTAAAAATGTATTAGGTTGTGTAACATTACACCTTATCTGGATTTTACTCAGGATAATAGACCACCTTTCTCAATGGCCAGGGTCTAGTTCCAGCCTCCACAGATGAGTGGAGACTTTCTACCCTTGGTTCACTGGGTTAAGCTGATTTTACTCAGCATAATTTCTTCCATAGCCATCCATTTACCTTCAAGGGCTGCAATATCATTGTTTCTAATTGCTGTGTAAAATTCCATGGTATATATGTACCACAGTTTTTGGATCCATTCATCCAGTGAGGGACATCTGGGTTGTTTCCATAGCCTAGCAATAGTAAATTGAGCTGCTATGAACATAGATATTGCTGTGTCACTA
>PVKS010015546.1:0-45812 GCA_004027875.1 Aplodontia rufa | reverse complement strand
TCATCTTTGCCATTCTGACTGGTGTAAGGTGATATCTTAATGTGGTTTTCATTTGCATTTCTCTGATTACTAATGATTTAGAGCACTTTCTCATGTATTCATTGGCTTGATCAATGTCCTCTGGTAAGAAGTCTCTATTTAGCTCTTTGGCCCATTTATCAATTGGGCTGTTGGTGTTTTTGTAGCTGACATTTTTGAGTATTTTATAGATTCTGGATATGAGACCCTTGTCTGAGGAATCATAATCCATGATACTCTCATTTTTTTGATGAATTCTTCTCAGTATTAAACAATGAATTGTGCTGAGATTTCAGTGCATTTTGCTATTCATTTCTCATGTTTTTGCTAGTCTGGAGGATACTGTGGTTCTGTATTTTGAAGTTATGTTTTCATTAGTTCCAACTGTGTTTCTAGGTTCATCTTGTTTGGTATGGTAAAATAAAAATGTGTGGTTTACATCTTAAAATTTTTAAATCTGAATCATATATTTTATAATAGGACAAAATATATAAAATTGTATGAAACATACAAACAATAAAAGGTATCACAGAAAAATACATAAGGAAATGTCACTGTTTTAAAACTGGTTGTGAATCTCAGTGTGTAGTTTTTGAGTTCTAAATGAAATGGATAATTCAGCTCTTTTTTATACTTGCCTGCAGAATGTACCTAAGAACCCATCTCTTCCTTGAATAGTTTTGATAATTAAATATTTATACTGTGTTTTATACCATCTTGAAATTGGATGATTTTCAGTAATAAATGGCAACTTTAATGGTGTACATTTTTATCCCTTATTTGCCTTAGAACTTTTCTACTTCTATGAAAAGATAATGATTTCCTCCTTCATCCTTTAACATTTATCAGTTATCACTCTCAAATTTTCAGTTTAGAAAAATATAATGAAGGAATAAATCTGGGTTCAGATGTATACATATTTTTTGAATATTATCAGGCTACTCTAAAAACTTGAAGGAAGTAAATTAAAATTTGCTGTGCATTCAGGTTAAAATACAAATTTCAGAGTTTACATTAGTTGGGTTAAGATTATTGTAGCCAACCAATATTCATATTCCATCTCACTCTCTCATATTGATTTGTTTACTTATTTACTGAAAACCTAGTTCACATATTTTGGAATTCCAGAATATCCTACCATGCTGAGTTTTACTGGTTCCACCTCTTGGAGGTTGCTCATAGAGATTAGCCCTGTTGGTGTTCATGTAGAATCATCACAAGGAGAAAGGTAATGTTATTTCCTAATAAGTGAGAAGAATGGATTGAATTGGAGGAATTAGTGTAGATTGTATGATTTAAATAAATCATCTTAGTTCTCTTTTGGACCTTGCTGGTTCAACTTGCTATAGTAAAATTATTATTATTATTTTAAAAGAGAGAATTAATTTTTCATTCAGTTTTTCATGTGACTTTCATTGCTCCCACACTCTGTTGTGTACGTGGTGCTGGGGTTTGAACCTGCATCCTCACGTATGCCAGGCAAGTGTCATAACTGCTGAGCCATTGCTCCAGCCCCTAATAAAATTGTTTTTAAATTAAATGTGTATTTGTTTCAGTTTTACTATAAATTTTATATATTTTTACCTGTATTTATTTATATGAATTTTTAACCATAGAAGATTACTCAATATGGTATATATCGGGAAATGTTCTGTTTTTTTTTTTTTTTCCTAAAGGATCTTCCAGGCTTATCAAATTGTGTTTAAGATTAATTGTGTAGATATGAAGTTGTATTTTTATAGTTTTAGAGTATTAACTTAGCACTATGGGGAGTGTGACTATTAGTAGGTTTCTGAGAGCACCCTGAAGATTCCATCCTTTCCTCTTGAGTGTGTGTGAGACCTGTGAATAAGATAGGATATTATTAATATTTATTATTATGATATCTTAGTAAGCAAAATGATTTTTCAGATGTAACTAAGGTCCCTAATCTTTTGACTTTAAATTAATCAAAAGGAAGACTTTCTTGCTGTCCTTGAAGAGGTTATGGGGCTTGTGGCGGCTTTTGGCAAGGTGCCTCAATATGCCTGTATGATTTGAGAGCAGTCCTGACATACACCCAGCAAAAATAAAAAGGAGATTTTGGTTCTCATAGCTAAAAATGACTGAATTCTGCCAACACAAGTAAATTTGTAAGAAAATTCTGAACATATTATGAGATTGTTGTTCTGATTGCCTCTGTCATTTCAGAACAGTGGAAGCTCTCAGAGCACTCAGTTAACAGTTAACTTAGGACTCCAGACCCAAAGAAAGTGGGAGAAGATAAGTTGGGAACATCAAATGTAGCTAAATGTGTAGTGATTTTTTACATAGCAATAGAGAATGTATACACTGTGCTTGGGTAGTTTTTAATGGGAATACTTATGCTAACAAATGTTGATGGAAACACACTTACGAAAACTAATATTTATTAGCATATATACAATGCTTTTAAAGAAACATTAAAATTCCTGTGCTTGAGGACACTGATCAGGCAAGTGGTATTTAAGTTTCTAGACAGACTGGTGAAATTTAAAGAAGGCCCAATCACTAGTGTATCTTCCAGTGGGGAGAGATAATTTCTTGTGGATTTAGAAATTCCCTTATTGTTAAAAAATACTAATGCGGTTATTACACTTGTCAGTACAAAGATTTTGGTTATCTAACTGTGATGAAGTCCATTGGTTAATTTTCAAATAAAATATGACTCATATTTTAAGTGCCTAGCCAGTATTCTTGCTATGTTTATGAATTGATCTTACAGGGAAGTGGTTGGCTAGGTTTTAATGCCTATTTACACGACAGTGCTTTGTATATTTCTGATGTGAATTGGCACAAATACCCAGTAATAAGCTTTAACATTCTGATCACGAAAATTTCCAAATTAAATTATCTGATGTAGGTGAAATAAAAGAATAAATATACATGAGTCACAAACACAGGCTTTGAAATCTATCAGCTGAGATGGTTTTTAATTTTTTCTTTTTTATTGGAGGGTACATATTTTATGAAGTTGTAATATGCCTTCCAATTATTGCTTGAGGTAGTCATCCTTGAATACCTTCTCTAAATGCTTCAGTTATGGTAAATCTACCACCTGTCTCCTCAGGTCTAAATAACAAAGTGCTTTTAAGAATGATATATCTTTGCTATATGATGTATTTTTATTAGAGTCACAAAAATGAATTTAAAGGTGATTAAGTCAGAAAAATCTCTGTGATAGATTGTTTTGTCATTCTGGATTATTTCCTTACTTTTCTGATAGAACACATTATGTATCTTTGCATTCACCCCAATCCCTTGCCATGTGGTTTACCACATTTCTCATCAGGTTGAGTACACTTTTTGACTAGTAGGTCAATTTTGGCTATATGATTAGTGGGAGCAAAGGGAATTTGAACAAAAGAGAACTTGTTTTGCTTTCAGCCAGTAGCTTTGAACATTGTGGTTTGTTTGGTACTTCTGCTCTTTTTAATAATGTCATGAGAAGGCCTGATCCCAAATAGGAGCTGCTCTTTCAACCTGATCTGAAAATGAAAGTCCCAGGGAAAAGTATAGCCTGGATGGCATAAGTGAATGGTAACTGACCAGCCACTAATGATTGACGTGTAAGCCTTTTGTGGTTTTACAAGCTTTGATGTTTGCTTCCACAATACTGAGAAAGATAATCTGAAATGCCATTTTCTTTGAAATGAAAATATAATGATTTCATTTTTTCTAATTAGCACTTCAATAGTTTTTTATTGCCTTTAGACTAAAGTCAAAAGTCAACTTCTCTACAAGATCCTGTGTGTTTGGAGCCCTAATGGCTTTCTCGCTCTCTTTCAAAAGTTTCTAACATTCACCATATGTTCTACTCATGTCACACATTCTTAACGTATGGCCTGCTCACCCATTGCCTCTGACAGCAGGAATAACATACAAATATCTTAGGGTTATATATAATTATGTACATGATTAGGGTCTTATTCATTTTCTTTCTATTTTATTTTTTACACTATTTCATCCAAAGTACCTTTTACAGAGTGCTGATACATGTTAGAAATATAAATATATGTTGAATGAAGCAAAAAACAATATCAACTCCTTTTGATGTACATCTTTATTCCAAGAGGCATCATGTGCTGTCTTCACATTTTTAATATCATTATAAAGATATGATTCCTCAATTTTCCTTTAATTTATTTCTGAAAACTCTGAACATAATTTTTATAAGAAATGTGCTTTTAAACATTACTGAAATATTTTAAGTCAAAAATGTAACAGATATGTTGCTTATCTTTCTGTAATATTGTTTCTCATGGAACAAGAATTCATTTTTCACTTTTCTTAGTACTTAAGACTAGTTGAAGGGTTTTCTGTTGTCATAGTAACAGTACTCAGTTCTTAACAGTAGTTTCCTCCATATTTTAAACATTATATTATTTAATTAAAGAAACTTAAGAATTTTGTTGCAAATAATATTGTTGGTCCCTGAGAGCTAAAATACACACAATTTCATATGCTTTCTGCATATACTTAAATTTGACTTTTAAATCATACTTTTTTTGATGTAACACCAGTCTTTTTAGTATTTTCAGCTTTATGTGTTTCAAGTCATAGAGTCAATCTTTATTCTTTTTTAGTTTTATTTTTCTCAGTTTGTTTTTAAATTAAAAAACGAACATTGCTTTAATCCATCAAATTTAAGTTTTAGCTATTAAGACCTGAAACGAAAGTGGCACAGTGAAAGGTGAGTTTAGAATAGACGAGAAGCAGTTGTGTAAGGCCCACTTGGAATTCCATTTTAGTGGTCCATAATAGGAGGGAATGTGGTTAGATATTGACTGGAATATTGTTTGAAAAAGGACATATGAAGGTGTAGTCCATTGACTAATATGAACCAAGATGCTTCACAAAACCAAGCAGATAGGCAAGTTCTCTTGTTATTTTGGTGACATAGATATAATGTGAATAGAAAGAAAGTGTTGGAGTGGGTGTATAAAGAAACTTGATATAGTTGTGGTGGATCTTTCCACAACTGTATTTAGAATATTTTAATCTGTTATTGATAGTCAATATTCTACCTGCACAAGATGTTTGGGATAAACTCATAATGTGTGCTTCAAAAGTTGTATAACTGATTTTCTGTGTATTTGTCACATTGATTTTGATTCTGAAAAGTTATATTTCTTACTCTAAGTGTTGAGTCAGTGTTTGCATACTTCATAGAGATAGAGTCTCCAACTCTGAAAGATATAACTGACTTGTAGGTGGCCTCTTACCTATCTTTGTATAGTTGGACGGGCTTTCGATGACTTAGTATTGTGGTTTAAGCTAAATAAAATACCATCTATATTCTTCCCACAAATCCTATTGTAATTTTAATATTGTCTTTTTATTTTTATATTCTTAGGTGAATGAGATTTTGAGCCTTCCTTGGATGTAAGGGAACTATAAAAACAGAGTGTGGAGACAGGAAAGGAAGAAAAAAATAATGAAGATTGGTAATTTTTAAAATTTTATTAGAATAATGAATCAATATTAAAACAATTTTAATTTTTTTTGAAATGAAAAATCAAAAAGAAAAAAAGAGAAAAAGGTTGTTAGTTGTTAGTCTAGGCTTCCAAGGGCAATTTCTCATCATATTTAAATTTGAAGAAGAAAAAATAAAGAGTCATGTTGTGTCCACAGAACTCATACTCCACACAGATGACATCACAGTCATTTTCTATTTTGTGAGGCACTTATTAGAGAATATTTTGTTCCCTACAATTAGTGCTTTGTGTCCCCTAATTAACTTCATGCCCACCCATTACCAGATATTGTTCACAACTCAAAAAGTAAATTTCAGTAAATATAAATGCCAGGTGATGAAGTAGTTCTTTCTAACCTAACTGTAGTGACTTGAATAGTGCTCATGGTAATCATAATAAAGTCTAAAAAATTATTTTGTGCACAGTATGTAGCAGGTACAATACCTTTACAACTTATCAAATCAATGGGGTAAACTTTAAGTTCAAAGTTTGTGGAGATTGAAGAACAATTAAGTTTTTAAATATTTTATAAAAATCATAAATACTATTAAAATATCTTTAGGTTTGGAAGAAATTATGCTGAGTATAATCAGCTTAACCCAGAGAACTAAGGGTCGATTGTCTCCACTCATCTGTGGAGGTTGGGACTAGACCCTGGCCAGTGAGAAAGTTGATCTATTACCATGTGTTAAATCCAGATAAGGTGTAATGTTATACAACATAATCCTTTTTTAGTGATATTGTGGGAAGGGGAAGGGAGGGATAAGGGTGGGTAATTGGGGGGGCACTCCTGGGGGTAATTCTAATATCCAGACTCTATACACATTTTATATTATTTTGTTAAAAACTTGTATGGTTGTTCAAAAATAAAAAAAAATTATTAAAAAAATGCTACAGCAAAGCCCACCAAAGGAAAAAAAATATCTTTAGGGATTTGGGTCCAGTTTTACTATGCTACTATGCCTAATTGCCTCCTTAAAAGCATAATTAAAAATGTAATTGAGGAAAATGGCAAAGAGAACGATAGCCTGTCTGAAGCATATTGCCATTAGAACACTAAAAATGGATTATTTTAATTATAATATAGTAATGGATAGTTGTTTATAGAATTTTAATTGGTACAATATTTGGACTAAGAAGTCAAAGGTCATTTAGAAAACATGAGTTCAAGTTGTGTTCTTTTGGACATGAATGAAAAACATGCTCTTTTAAAGATATTACTTTTGGGATTAAGAGCAATATACATGCATTAGAAATACAAAGTAATTTGGCCACTGTAGACTTCTGAAAATGAAAGATTATTTTACAGTATGTAGATCCCATGCTTTGAAGTACATGAGTTGGAGCTTTATAGAAGAACAAAAGTTTTCTAATTTAATGGCTTTGGTGACTTACACAGGGGACAGGTAATGTTGGCTAAATAACATTTTACCAGTGAGGTAGGCTTGTGTAGTTGTGGAAATTTGAAGAGTTTTGGAATGAAATTTGTAAACATACTCAGTTTTCAAGATGTCAAACTTCAGGAGATTTACTAAATTTCTCTGGACTTCAGTCTCTCTGAATGATGCTCAATATATTATAGCAATACTTAGTATTTAAACTATCAGGATACAGGATGCTTTCTTGTATTAGTTCTAGTCTTGCTGGTTTTCTCCACAGATTATTTGATCTAGGTTGTTCCCAGACTTTATGTCAGAATCTTTCTCTATTTTCCCTCGTTTCTCCAGTTTCAGATCTCAAGAGGCATGGTTTTAAGCTTCCTCAAAAACTTTTCAGCAGGATGTTCATGTTATTTTTATGACAAATATGAAGATATTTATGTCAGATTTCACCCCATTTGTTTTCTATTATGCAAACTACTCTTGTAACTAACGCTGTTAGATAGGAAGGGGCAAGAGAAATGTTTATAGGGGGTTGGTATTGGGGTGGGTAGGTATTCCTCCTGCTGATCAGGAGGAATTCGAATTATTGAGCAAGAAGCCAGAAGCATGACTGGAAATCTTCTAATACCTAGGAAAAAAATTATGAAGAGCTCAGAAAATTCTTAAGAAATGGATAGGAATTTAGATAAACTGAGTAATTAATTATTTAAACAAAAACCAAGACTATTATCTGTGAAGCAGTGTATTTGAAAACAATTAGTCATTCTGGGTTGTGATGAAGCCCAGACCAGCTGTGCGGAGAGGCAGTTGTACACCATTTCTGAATGTAGGTACTGCTGTTGAGCTCTGACTTTACTGCTCTGAAAGGTTAACAACACTGCCCTGGTTTTCAACATGGATTTTAATGTTTATTGAAATATTATATTAATATCTAGCTTGGACATTTTGAACAAATTAGGCAAATGGTGTTTATAATTTGCTTAATAAAAAGCTCTAATTGCTTGAAAGCTGTGACTATCTGACTTTAAAAAATTCTATAGTCAAAAATCTTTAGGCAGCTATCTTAAGCTAGTGAAATATCAACAGAGAGATAATATGTAATCAAGAACTTTTGAATTAAGAATAAAGATTTCTGGAGAAAAAAGATGTTTATTGATAACTAATATCAAGACAATTTTCTATACAGAAAATTCAAATGAGATTTTGAATACAGCTAAACTTTTATAAGCATTAAATTTCTGTCATCCATTGTGGTAGTACATTATAGTTTATCTTATTTAATTGATCAGTTGACCTCATTTCTTTGAAATCAGCCTCTTAAAATCCTTGCAATGGCCACACAGAATCATATCAAAGAGACTAGAAGGAGTATTTTAATAGATAAGAAAAATACGAAAGGATTGCTGTGTTCTCAGAGTCCCTTAGTACTTAAAAATTCTTTACCTAAATGCTTATGTTTAGTCCCAAATTTCAAGAGTACTTTAGTTTGGCTGCATAAAGATGAAACTATGCCAGGAATAGATTAGATGCCATTACCCATTTTGGAAATCCTTTATACCAGGTATATTTTCTTGATGCTCATGCGTAACTTCCATTAGCGTTAATGAGAGTTGCATTCATGCATGGAGTAGAGAATAGATCCATTATCTCTAAAGGGCAGTTTCCTTTATAATACATTGCTCAAGTTTTATTACATGTTTCGCTTTTGTTTATATTACAGAGACTCAATTCTTTATTTATAGAAAAAGGCTGGGAGCTTGAAAATCTTTGTTGGAAGGTTCTTTGCAGAGTTGTTAGGCCAGGAAGGTGTGAAACTAATAGCTTTTGAAGTTTCTGTTTTTATAAACCTGTTAACATACTGGATTCATTTGGAACCAATAAAATAATTTAAACTTAAATCAAACAATCATTGCAGTAGTTACTGAGCTAATTGTTGATACTTGCAGTTATTTTCAAACCTACCAGAAGTAATTTCCCAAGTTACTTAGTTTGGAAGGCAAAGGAAGCTATTAGTTAGAGTAGGTATTTCTGTGATATTGGGCCAAGCTACACAGTCCCAATTGAAATATTTTAGATTTTTTATGTAAGTTAAAAGTCTTTAAACAAATTAAAGAAATAGATGTTTGGGAAAGTTGTTATATGGATATATTTAAATAATGGAAGAAACTAATCATAAAGAAGATTGTACCCTTTTTTTCTGTATTTCCCTACTTCCAAATGGATTTCCTCTTAGACATTCTCTCATCAGTGTTGTGAATGTTGAAATAAATGAGTTGGTGTTCAGTAAGATAATTATTTATTGATATAAACAATAAAATGCTAATTCTTTTTTGATACATGTGGCAAACACAGCTATACTGAGCCCATTAAGTACCATTTATACATATAACATGTCTTCCAAATTACTTGTTATGTTAATAAAAACTGTTGATTATTGCTGTTGCTTTATAATAATTAATGTATAAATGATATTTCCATGTAAGCGATTAGTGTCCAAAGAAAGTATTTTCCCCCCTTTATACTGATGACTGAAAACAAAACAAAATTAAACAACTCAAGGCCACATAAGAAACTGACTGCTATGATTTTTTGTGTGCTAAAAAGAGTTGGACAAACTGAGCAATACAATATGTTGATTTGACATGGTCCAATCTGCATTGTGAACTATGAATTAGTAATTACTGTTTAATCTAAGTTAGATTTTCTGCAAAGTATCAATAGCAATGACCAACATTTTTGGAACAAATTATTATTATTCTCTTCCTTCTACACTACACCTTAGTCTACAAGCACTCTGTAAAAAAATATAATTAAGAGAGACAATGAGAGAGAATCAATTTTTATTTAGTTTTTCATGTGACTTTTTTGCTCTGATCTTTTGTTGTGTATATGGTTATGGGGTTCAAAACTGCATCTTCACATAAGCCAAGCAAGTGCCATAACCACTGAGCCACTGCTCTAGCCCTCTAAAAATTTTTGCTATTATTCTCTCCTTATAGTTTTTCTAGGTTCTACTTCTCATCTACCACTTTACACCATATTTTTCAACCTTTTTCCTTGTTTATATTTGTTCAATAACAACTGAATTATTTTCTCTTTCAGAATGTTTGAGACAATCTGTCTTTGTTTTTGAATAGACTAGGACTCTAGAGTACTGCCACTGAGTTACTTTCTCCTATTTTTTCCACATATGATGGTGATTTTCATCTCTCCTAATATTTTGCATTCCATTTTGTCCTGTATCACTGGGTACATCTATCACAAAATTTCCATAATTTTCTCATTGCCCTATTTCATCCTTATGTGATTGTGTTTATCTCCTCATCTTCATTTCCTTATCCTTCTCATGACAAACATGGCATGCACTGGAACTCTGACTTTAGTTGAGTACTTTAATGACCAGTATAAGTCAACAAATTTTCTAGGCATCCTTACAATAAGGTTGCTCCTACAACTAATTCCAATCTGTGGGATATAAGTGGAACTGTTACGTAAGACTTCGTGTGTAGCATCTTAAAGAGATGTGACACAACTGAAAGGGAACCAGCTAAATAGTATGAATTTCCTTGTTGTAGCTAGAGGTTAGTTCTCATGTAGTCAATAGGTGACACTGTGAATGGAAGATATGTGTAAGGAGGGTGGAGAATTATGTGAACTTGAATATGTCAATGAAATTTTTTGTTATTTATTACCACTCTTGTTTTAAATGAGATAGAAATAAGTTGATGAAATCTTAACATTTCTTATTATAGTTTTCTCTGTTGTGTGCGTAAATACATGTATCCCAACTGATATACATAACTAACCTGTTCCTTCTCAGTCTTCTAATTGATGTGTGGAAAATACATTTTTCTAGTTGCTTAGGCCCAATGCTTGAGGACTTTTTGATCCTTCTCACAATCTTCTGCTAATATGTCAGCAATCCTTGAAGCTCTGTTATCCATATCCATAATCTGACTAATTCTCAGCGTGTCTACTCTGCTCTGGTCTTAATTCAAGCAACCAGTAGAATTGCTTTCATTTCAAAGTGCATTTGGTTTTATTGCTTTTTTCTATATCTTCTGTTTCTATTTCAACTTTTATTTATGTTTGGTCTTATATTTATTATTTTCATCCTTCTCGTCACTTTGGGTTTATTTTTTTCTGATTTGTTCAATTTCTGAAAGTAGATACTTAGTTTTCCAGTTGTATATCTTCTTTTCTAAAATGAGTATTTGATGCCACAATTTTATTCTCACAACTTACTCAAATTTTGATATATTGTATTTTCATTTTCATTCAGTACAAGATACACTTTAATGTCCCTTGAGGCTCTCTGTTTATTTAGAACATGCTCTCTGACTGCTAAGTATTTGGAGATTTTTCTGATATATTTTTTCATTAATGTCTTATGTGGCCTTGAGTTATTCAATTTTGTTTTGTTTTCAGTCATCCATATAAAAGGGGGAAAATACTTTCTTTGGACACTAGTTGCTTACATGGAAATATCATTTATACATTAATTATTATAAAGCAATAACAATAACCATCATGGTTGTTCCAGTTTCAGGTAAATGAAGTAAGCACATTCTCATGTCTCTCACTCTGAATGAGTTATAGCACTTGGGTATGGTGCATGAAGCAGCCATATGAGGCAACTGAGAAGTAAATAGCAGCAAATGTCTACAACAGAAAGAAAGGAAGAAAAGGAAAACAGAGAAAAGAAAAGAAAGAGGGAGAGAAAGAAAAGCAGACTTGTACTGGTTTATCATTTCCCCCCATAATTTTTGAGTATGTATTCAGGGCAATCTGAAACTTAGAAATGGACATTAATGAAGCCATACAGAGCTTCAGGAGAAGCATCCTATTCCCTGGTTGGTGATCAGGAAAGATACCTTTTATAGCATCAGTGAAGAAAGCAGAAGCCCATTGGTGCTAACAATTTAGAAAGGGAAACTGCCTTTTTGACCAATGATCCCAAGAGGGTGAGGAAGACTCCTGTTGCTTTTGATTTCTCACTATCCTGCCATGACTGAACTCCAGATGCAGGAAGCATATGGCTGAAAGAAGTATATAGAAATCCAGATTTCTAGCCTGAAAACCCAGAAAACCAGAAGAGCGGGGAAGTCATGGAGAGGACAGAGCCTCAAAAAGCAATCCACATACATTTGTCATGAAGTTGTGGGCTCAATTGTGAAATGTGCATACCTGAGTATGACCCTAAAAGCATGCCAATGACTTTTAGAACTGAAATAGGAGATAGACCTCGGCTCAAATTCCAAACTAACAAGTGACACAAAGAAAATATAAGTCTTAATAACATTGCAAACTTTGAAAATGGAATAGTCACAAACCAGAACCCATGAAGTGCTAATTAGACCTTGATGATTGTACCTGATGGAGTTGATTACCTACTAACAGAAAAACATCAACATTATCTATAATAGTTAATGAAGATGAGAGTCTCATGACATAATATCAAATTGTTCAGGATAAAGTTTGAAATTATTTAGCAGGTGAAGAACAAGGAAAATCATGACTCACTTGGAAGATAATCAACAGATCCCAAACCCAAGATTTGCTGGAATCATCCGGAAAAGACATTAAATCCATTCTTTAAGAAGCAGTGATAAGGGGGCTAGAATGGTGGGTCAGCGGTTGCAGTGCTTGCCTGGCATGTGGGAGTACACCGGTCCAAACCCCAGCACCCACATACACAACTAAGTGTCAGAGCAACAAACGCTATGTGAAAAACTCGATAAAAATTGATTCTCTCTCTCTGTTTCTCATTGTCCTTCTCTCTTAAAATAAAAAAAAACAATGGGAAGATTATATCAATGTGACTTTTTAACATCGGTGTTGACTCTGGATTACATGCTTGTAGAATTGAATAGTATTTTCCTAAATTCCTTTCTACACAGAACCTGAAAACATGGCCTTATGGAAATAGTCTTTGTAAATGTAAACATGTGAAGATGAAACCATACTGGATTAGCATGGGTGTTACTTCTTTATGACTCTGGGCTCTAAATTCAATATGACTATTGTCATTTTAAGAAGGGAAAATTTGCCAATAGGCAAAGACACACAGGGGAGAAGGCCATGGGAAGACGGAGGCAGGGATTGGAGTCAGGCATGTATAAGCCAAGGAATGTTAAGTATCACTGGCGACCATAGATGAGGCAAGGAAGAATTTTTTTTCTAGAGACTTCAGAGGAAATGTGGCCCTGCCCATGTACACCTTGATTTCCTAGCCTACAAACCTGTGAGAGAATGTTATTTGATTTTGCAACACAGTTTGTTGCAGTTTTCATATTAATCCAGGAAACTAATATACTTTTCCAGCTGGTAGCTGCTGAATTTCTGTGCTGTAGAGTTACTGTATTTCCCTTAGTTTACACACAAGTCACTAATTCTTGTCCATACTCCCTTTGCCACATGGAGGAAGGAGTATCAAACTATGTGTCAGTACATGGTAAAAATGCCAAAATTATTAATAAATTCTTTAGAGGAGACACTTTGAGACTTTGGAAATATTCAATTTCTCTTTAAAGGTATTGCACACTAAGCATTTATCAGTGGATTTGGTTTGCAATCGCTATTAGTGTAACGTTCTAATGGTGATTTTCAATTTTACTCACTCCGTTGCATATAATCACAGCTCTTTGATGAAGAGATTTTTCCTTGCTATGGTTTGAATCTGAATTTAACCCAGCAAAACTCATGGTGAGGCTTAATTCCCATAGCAATAGTGTTGAGAAGAGAGGGAACTTTAAGGAGTAGTTAGGTCACGAGGCTCTGTCCTCCTGAAGAGATTAACGTAGTTTCTATGAGATGAGTTAGTTGTCACAGGAATGGCTTGCTGTTCTTCTTTCGCATAAGTGCCACTCCTCCCCACATGTGTCTGCTTTCTGTCCCCGCTACTTCGCCCCCTGCACTTAACACAGCCCATGGTCTTACACAGTAGCTGAGTAGATGTCAGCACTTGATCTTGAGTTTCTCACCCTCCAGAAATGTCGATTAAAGTAAACCCCTGTTCCTCATAAATTATCCAGCTTTAGGCATTCTGTTATAGCAATATAAAATGTAATACGACATTGCTTTTCCTCATTTATTTGCTTATTGAATTATTTATATCTGGATGAGTGTATGAATACTTACTATATTCTTTAGGTTTATAATTCAAAGTTATCTTCATTTATTTTATTTCAGAAAAGGTTCTAGCTTTGGTGACTGGGAGTTATTTCTTCTACACTTCCGTTTCCTCTTGACTGCTGCCCCATTTCTTCTACCTCTGTTGAACACTCATATTTTCTCAAACTATAAGATGCTCCAGGATCATCTTGCATTTCCTCAGCTCCAGCCTTAAAACAAGCCACTTAAGAAGCACCAATTCCTTTTATTGAAAAATATATTTGGAAACCAAGATCTGAGTGCCAGGTATGCTCATTGCTACTGAGGTCATCTGTCAAAGCAGGGAAATGCATGCATAGAATACTCACTGATGCTTGCACACAGGCCCACATGGCTAAAAAGGTCTGTATATGTCATAAAATAAGCAAGTTCTTTCTGATATCTCTGAAATAATCTAGCACTACAGGTTCATTCTTTGCTTCTTGGTGACTTCTTTCCCTGGAAGCAACAAACAAGAGTCCCATTATGTAAAAGTAATTTAACTATATGTTCAACTCTATTGTTACAGTTTGGATTTGGAATGTCCCTGAAAAGCTCATATGTTGGGCTGGAGTGGTGGCGCAGCATTTACAGTGCTTGCTTGGCATGAGTGAGTACATGGGTTCATACCCTAGCACCATGTACACAATGAGGTATTGGAGCAATGAAAACAACATGAAAAACTAAATAAAATTGTTTCTCTTTCTCTCTCTCTCTCTTTCTCAATATCCCTCCATCTTAAAATAAACAAAAACAAACGAACAAAAAACAATGGGAAGTTCAGGAATGTCTAGGAGGTAGAGTCACTTGCAAAAAGTGGGTCACTGGGACAATAGGGTTGAAGGTTATATCTTGTCCTTGAACCCTTCCTTACTCTCTCCCACTTTGTTTCCCCCTTTGACATGAGGTATGCAGATTTGTTTCACCACATGCCATCTACAATGACGTTCAGCCTTGTTTCAGGCCAAAGAATGGAGCCAAATGACCATGGACTGAAAGCTCTGAAATTTTGATCCAAAATAAACCTTTCTTCTTAAGTTTATTTTTCTCAGGTATTCTGTCACAGCAACAGAAAGCTGACTAACACATATGGTAAATATATAACTTTATAAGAAATTGCAAAACTGGGCTGTACCAGAAGAGGCTGTACCATTAAGAATTTTCACCACAAATGTTTCCCTGCATCCTGACCAACATTTGGTATTGTCAAGTTTTCTCTTCCTCCTTCCCTTCCTGTGTCCTTCCATACCTTCTTGCATCCTTCCTTCCCTCCTTTTTCTTCTCCTTTTCATACCTCCCTTTCTTCCCTCCTTGCTTCCTTCCATTTCTCCCTCCCTTTCTTCTTGCCTTCCTTTTCCTCCCTTTCTGATAGGTTTCTAGGCTTTCACATGTGGCTTTAATTTTCCATTTCCCTAATGACCCCTTTCATTTGCTTATATATTATGCATCCATATTTTTTTGGAGAAGTTTTTGTTTGGATCTTTATCCTAACGTTAATATGGCTATTTGTTCATTTTCTTATTTTTCAGGATATGAGTGTATATTGTGGGTATAAATCCTTTATAAAGAATGATTTTGGCATTTTTTCAAAAAGCATTGCCAAAATAAAGGTTATGCAGGTTTTCATTTATGTTTAGAGTTTTATGTTTTACTAGATCAGTAATTCATTTAGAATTAATTTTTACAAAAGGTGTGAAGTCTGTGTCAAGATTTAAAAAATTGCATATGGATAGCAAATTTTTCTAGAATCATTGAAACAATTTTGTTTATTAAGTTTTTGTTGCATCTTTATAAAAAATTTATCAAATGGGGATATTTGTGGGTTTTTTCTTAAGTTCCAGCAATCATTGTGTATGTATTTTTTTTAAAGAGAAAAGGACAGTGAGAGAGAGAGAGAGAGAGAGAGAGAAACAGAGACAGAGACAGAGAGAGAATCAATTTTTATTGAGTTTTTCACATGGCTTTCATTGCTCTGACACTTAGTTGTGCATGTGGGTGCTGGGGTTTGAACCACATGCCGAGTAGGAGCCGTAACTGTCGGGCCACTGCTCTAGCCCATGTATGTGTACCTTATGTTAACATACTCTGCTCTTTTAATTGCAGCTTTACAGCTAACTGTTGTAAGTCCTCCAACATTTTTCACTTTCATGATTGCCTTGGCTGTTTTCATTCCTATGTCCATTTGTATAATTTTTACAAATACAATATTGATATCTACAAAATTTCTTTCTGTATTTTGATTTAGGATAGCTTTGTGTTTCTCCATTAAAATGGAAGAATTGAGGAGAAAAGATGGCATGCTGAAGGGAAGCTGCTTCTCCTTTGGCTCTGTGACCAGATGGAAAATCTCCGGGACAACTCCACTTCTATGAGATGGTTGGTTTCTACTGTCACTGTGTCTTCTTGAGCTTGACTACTGTCTCCATAGCATTGGAGTCTGACCAGGGAAACTCTCCATGATAGCAAGCTAGCCCTCAGTGTCCTTGGGTAGAAGAGAACCACACCTCTGTACTCTGACAATTCCTAAACTATATGCTGTTCTCTCTCATCCTCACTCAAAGTCTTTACCCTACTTGCATCCCATTTCTGTGTTTTCCTTATTCTTATTTGAATAGCCTAAACCACGATAATACCTTGTGGCTCTTTATTCTAAGTTATGAGTTCCACACTACCTCTATAACCCCAATTCCTTGGCTTTCTAGACATTACATTCCACTACCTACAGAGGCCCTGCTGACTGAAGAGAAGGTCATTCTTGAAAACAGGTATTTGCTGGCTATATTAACATATTGTGAGAGCTCTCATGGAAGATAACTGCTCCTGTAGGTACTAATCATCATTATAACTGTTTTAGTTGAAACTGTCTAGTATATGCAACTAAAGGCTCACAATTCTTCACTGATTGGACTGGCAACTATTGATCTGTGCTATCCAAATAGCACCCCACCCCAATGAAGCAAAGACATAAGAAGCTCTGTTAACCCCTCCGAGAGTAATTTCACTGTCGGTCTTCAAGCCATACCCCCTGTATCTGAAAATGAGGAAAAGGGTAAATAACTCCCTTCCTCAACTTCACAGCTCCCCATCCAAGGACTTCATGGTCTGGGTCCTAGATGAAATCCAAGAAAAATGTATCAACATTATGATTAGTAATTCAATCAAATAGTTGAAAGAATTAAGGAAAGAAATCAGAGACCAATTTCAAGTGATGAGAGAAAACATATAAAGAAATAAGGGAACAATTCCATGAGATGAAAGACCATATTTAGGAAGAGTTATATGCCTTGAAAAGAGATGTAGCAGATCTCTCAGAAGTGAAAAATATTGTCAACCAAATCAAATGTTCATTGGAGGATACTTATACCAGAGTAAACTCACCAGAAAATAGAACCTCAGCTCTCGAAGAACATACATCAGATAATGAAGATAGGCAGAGCAATGTTGAGTTCAAGGAGGACAGACTAGGAAAGAAACTTATTGTACATGACCAGAACTTCCAAGTAATATTTGATGAGATGCAAATAAATAACCTGGGAGTATTTGGGCTTGAAGAAAACATCAAACAACAAACAGGGGGCATTAAGAACCTTCCAAGTGAAATTGCCAAGGAGAATTTTCCTCATATCAGAATTGACCCAGAATATCAAATACAAGATGCCTATCAGGCACTAAACAGACCTAACCAAATTAGAAATTCACCAAGACATGTCATATATAAAGTGAATAACAGAGAAGTTAAAGAATTCTAAAAGCAGCAAAGGAAGGGCTCCAAATCACATTCAGAGGCAGACCAATTAGAAACACTACAGATTTTTCAGATCAGACAATGAAGGCCTGAAGAGCTTGGAACAATATTTTTCAAACCTTGAAAGAAAATGATTTCAGCCAAAGATAATATACCCTGTAAAACTCAGCTTTAAATGTGATTAAATACTTCAATGATAAACTCAAGCTAGCAAGATACATGAACACAAACCCTGCATTACAGAATATTCTCAAGGACATTCTTCATTCAGAAGAACATGCTAATAATTCTCTAAAATGGAAGAATTGACATTTTAATTATGTTGAGTTTTCCTTTTCATGAAAATGTTACATCTTTCATTTCTTATAGATTTTGATAAGATACTTTTGCTGCTATTGTATGAGAGACATATGCATATGTATCCTACAACAAGCACCTTTTCTGCTTTACATATTGTTTTATTTTTATTAACATTATATTTTGAAAACTGAATTTAATTCTTTATTAATTCTATTACTGATATTTTAAATTCTTTGGGTAGATCCAGGTTTCTATGTTCATTTTTTTCTGAATAAAATTCTTCATACATGTCTTTTGGAATGGATCTCTGAGCCTTCTGTCTTCATAGGTTTTGTATTTCTGGGAAAGCCTTATTTCTTTTTCCTATTGAAGCTGTTTTTATTGAGCATTAACTTTTGGTTTGAAAGATCTTTAAAGTAATTTAAAGTTGTCTCTGTATTGTTTTTCTGAGTGCATATTTTCTGAAGAAAATCATGTTATATTTGTTATTTGTGTTCCTCTATAAGTAATGCATTTGAAGATCTTTATTAGGTAATGTTTTCAAAAATGATTGTTTTTTTTTTTTGTTTCAGCAGTTTGAAACAAAAACACTTTTTGTTTGTTGTTCTGTTTTGGTATTTATTCAGCTTGGTGTTCTGTAAATTTGGGGTCTGTGGTTTGATATCTGCTATTAATTTTGGGAAATTTTTGTCTACAGTTTCTTAAATGTTTTTTCCCTACCCATTCTCTCTTCTTTCTTTCCATATTATTATGTTTACATTGAACCACTCAGTTTTACCCCACTGCCTTTATATGCCCTCTTTCTTTCTTTCATTCCTTTTTATCATGTTAGTTAAGGGAGTGTTTTTGCCTTGTTTTCAAGTTCATTGATGTGTTCCTTGAAAGTTTCAAATATGCTTATGAATTCATCGCAGGCATTTTTCTTCCTTGTGATAGCCCATTTCTGTTTTATTTTCCCTGTAGACACAATATCCACGTTGAAATGACCTATCTAATCATGAGTGGTGTCTACCTTTTCACTCAATAAGCATACTAATCATAAGTATTTTAATTTCATTCTGATACTTCTAATATTTGTAGCTTGTGTTAGTCTGAAAGCTTTATCTTGTCAGATTGAGTTTTTTCTTTCCTGTTTTTTATATTTTGAAATATTTGATTGAAATTTGTACATGTTGTGCATGGTGGTGGATACTGAGGTAAATAATTTTTTTTTTGTCACATTTTGAAGTGGTGGTGAGTTGGGGGGAGGGGACATTTTCTGCCCTTGTGTTTCAAAAGTGTTGCTTTCCTTCCTCTGAATGTGGCATGTCATAGTACTCAACTTTCCAGGGATAGAGCTTTATTGTCTAGCTATTTTTTTCTTCCACTTTCATGGGTTTCCAGTGCCATAAGATGACAGCATTTCTTTTGCTCTTCAATATGAAGATTTAAGCTTTTGTTTCTTGAGGGAATGACCTAGGTGGAATTTCAGCAGTAGGTGCTGTTGCCTGCCATGGTAAGAACCACACAGGATGTTTTCTCAGGTTCCCTTCTGTTCTTCTCTGGGAGGGTCTCATGGGTTTAATGGGAAGTAAGCCTGCAAAAACAAAACAAAACAATTCTTTCCAAAATTCTCCTATGTCTGAGATTTTAGAACGTTTTACTTTCACGTCTGACACACTTGGTCTTTTGCAATTTGTTAAATTTTTTTTTTCTCAAGTGAATTTTCTTGTGGGTTTTATCTGGTAACATCTACTCTTTTAAGGAAATAGTGTGTCTCACCTCTCCTCATGTTTTGGATTAGCTATTTGTGGTGTACCTTGATGTTATAGTTTGGATGAAAGGTGTCTCCCAAAAGCTTGAAAGTGACTGCTCAAAGGCTGATGTGAAATAATTGGGTTATGAGAACTTTAACTCTATCAGTGAGTTAATCCCTTGATAGTGATTAACTGGTAATTGTAGGCTGTTAGGGTGTGGCTGGAGGAGGTTGGTCATTGGGAGTCTGCTTTTGGGGTATATATTTTGTGTCTGACTTGGAGTCTTTCTGATTCCTGGAGCCATTCATTGAGATTCTTCTCTCCACCACACTATTCTGCCATGATTTTCAGCCTTACTTAGAGTCCTGAGGAACAGAACTGGCCTTCTATGGTTTAAGGTCTCTGAAACCATGAGCCCTCCAAAATAAACTTTCCTCCAATTTTCTTGTTATGTCCTTGGGTCACAGCAACAAAAAACTTGACTGAAACAGAAATTGGTACCAGAAGTGGGTTCATTGCTGTGATTAATCTGACCATGTGGTTTATAAGCTATTGGAACATTTTGGAATTTGTAGGAGGAATTTTTAGATGTTTAGCATTGCAAGCTGAAAATGCTTTAGATTGTTGTAAGAAGAACTTAATGGTTGATTTTGTTGGGAGCTCAGAAGACCAGAATGCCTATAGGACTATGCAAAATAAAGACAAAGCTCATGAAGTTCAGACGAGAAAGAGGACTCTGTTGGAAACTTGACTGGAGGCCATTCCTGTTATGTTCTTGCTAAGAACTTGTCAGCATTTGCTGGTGTTTGGAGACATTCTGTGAGCCTGACTTTGAAGGTGATGGACTTCTTAATCTGGCAGAAGCAATCTCTAGACAGCACAGCACTCAGGCAGTGGCATGAACATTGCTGGAAGCTTTTAGCCAAGTGTATTATGATATTCAGGACCAGAAAGATTCGAAAAACTTGGACTTGAAACATAGGAATAAAACTGGCACCAAGGAAGCTGCAGTTTGTTAGAGACATTATAGCCACTAAAGAAATGTTAAAGACTTTGCCCAAAGACCATAAGAGATGGCTTGAGGGCATCTCAGGAATTGGCAAGACCACAACCATCTCAACTGCAAGGGAATAAAAATTCCTTTGAAAATAGACCAGTGGGGCACCCTTCTTGCCCAAGGGATCCTAGGCAGATTTTTTAATGTGCTCAGCACTCAGACACTCAGAGGTTGCTACTACCAAGGTTCCTGGGGGTTTGGCTACTGCTTGAGCTGGTGGCAGAGCTTGGCGTCAGTCATGTGGTGCTGCTTCTGAGGGATTGGAGGATGCTGGCGTGAAGAGGTCATGGAGGCTTCCACCAAGATTTCAAAGGAAGGTCTGCGAGGACAGGCAAAGTTACCCAGGGTCATAGTGCCCTGTGGTCAACCCCTGAGAGGGTGATGTGTGAGGAGGCCGCTAAAGCTACCATGGAGATAATCCAAGATTAAGAAACACCAGTGCCATGGAACATCTTCCAAAGAAAGGTGCAGAAACAGAGAAGCAAGAGAGAGAGTATATGGACTGCAACCAATAAGGCCATAGGGGCAGAGCTGCACAAGCCTTTTGTAGAGAACAGCACGATGCCATGCGCTCCAGATGCCAGACATGGAACTACAGGACTTGTTTGCCCAGCTGGATTTTGGACTTTTTTGATCCCATCCCTTATTTGTATGCCCCTGTTTTTCTGAATGAAAATATTTACTGTGTGTCTTTATATATTTGACATATGTAACTTGATTTAAATTTTTACAGGAGCTCACAATGCAAATTTGCCTTGAGTCTTAGAGAAGACTTTGATCTTGGACTTTTGGGCAATCTTGGAACTGTTGAGACTATGGGAACTCTTGAAAAAAAATGGACTAAATGTGTTTTGCTTTGGCAGATTGAGCTTTTGGGGGCCAGGAGCAGAATGTACGGTTTGGATGAAAAGTGTTCCCCCAAAGCCTGTGTGTGACAATATGAAGGCTGAGGGGAAACGATTGGGCTATGAGAGCCTTAGCCCAGTCAGTGACAGTATGCAAGTAGGGTGTGGCTGGAGGAGGTGAGTTATGGGGGCGTGTCTTTGGGGTATGTGTTTTGCACTTGGCTTGGAGTCTCTCTGCTTCCTGTAGCCATGCACTGAGCTGCTTCCCTCCACCATACTATCTGACAATGTTGTTCAACCTTACCTTGAGCCCCAAGGAATAGAACTGGCCTTCTATGGTTCAAGCCCACGAGTCTCCCAAATAAGATTTTCCTCCTTTAATTGTTGTCAAGTCCTTGGGTGACAGCAATGAAAAAGCTGACTAAAACACTTGGTTATATGATAAATCAAAGAAAAACTGATAATTTTTCCTTTTTCCATGTCTTTTACCCTTGTTAGTATTGGAATGATGCACTTTTTAACTCTCTATATCTCTGAAATTAAACTGGCAATTTTCATTTGTTTTTCTTTCATTTTTTTCTGAAATATAATTCACATGCTATAAAATCAATCTTTTAAAATTGTTTAAAACCTTTGTTTTTAGGAAGTATACAATATTGTGTAAGAAGCAGCACCATTTAATAGCAAATGAAATTCCATACCTGTTATCAATCACTCCCCATTCCCTTCTCTCTCCATATTGGGTAACTAGCAATTTGTGTTCTATGAATTTATTTATTATGAACAATTCATAGAAATAAAATGGTATTTGGAATTTTATTTCTGGATGTTTTCAAGGTTCCTCTTTGTTAATCAATACTTCATTTTTTATGTCTGAATACTATTCCATTATGTAAACATACATTTTATTTATCAATTCATTAGTTGATAGACATTGATTTTGTTTCTACTTTTTGATTCTTATGAATTATGCTGTTAACTTTCATATAATTATTTTTTTATGTGTGGACTTATGTATTTAATCCCTTGAGTATATATCTCAGTGTGGAAATACTGGTTCATTTGCTAACTTAACATTTAATTGTTTGAGAAACTGGTCTACTGTTTTCCAAAGTGGCTACATAATTTTGCATTTTTATTAGACATGCATTTGGATTCCAATTTTGTAAGTCTTCACCAACACTTCTTTTGTCTATCATTTTTATTATAGTCATCCTAGCAGGTATGAGGTGGTATCTCATTTTAGCTGATTTTTGTATATGCTCTGATGTCCTTATTTAAATTCCTTTCTTTTGCATGTGACTATCTAGTTGTTGCATCATAATTTATTGAAAAAACTATTCTTCTGCCCTTTAATTACTTTTTAGAAAGCTAATTGGTCATGAGTGGATTTAATTCTAAACTGTAAATTTTATTTTTTGGAGCTATATGTATTTACTATAGCTTTGCATCAAGTTTTGAAACCAGGTAATACTTCAAATTTGTTCTTTTATGAGTTGTTTTTTTTTTTTTTTTTTTTTTTTTTTTTTTTTTTTTTTTTTTTTTTTTTTTTTTTTTTTTTTTTTTTTTTTTTTTTTTTAGGGAAGTGCTGTTCTTGGTCCCTTGCATTTCTGTAGGGATTTTAGAATAAGTTTGTCAATTTCTAAAAATAAAGCAGTTTGGTTTTGGGTAGAGATTGTGTTGTTTCTGTTGATCTGTTGATCAATTTGGGGAAATATTTGCTTTTAAATAATTTTTCCCAACCCAATCCACTCCAACTGTTATTAAAATTCGTTATAACATCATTTCATATTGATAAAAGAGGATAAGTTGAGGGCTAATAAAAATGAAATAAAGTGGTAGCTTATGAAGCATGGTGGAAAGGATGGTTTGGAATATACTGCCAGCTGAATGTTCTAGAGCAGTGGTTCCCAAATGCTTGTGCATCGTTGTTTACATGGTGAGAAATGATTAGCTTGGCCATGAGCCTGAATATGTTAAATCTAAAGGAGCTTTTTATTCAGAAATTGCATTTTTCTTACTTTTTGGTGTTGCATTATCATTTTAAAATAATATATCAAAGTGGCATATTTTAATTTCATTATTTCTTTACTAGCTCTATATTTATTTAGTGTTTATTTTTTCTTTCAAGTGATGTAAAAGCTTAAAATTCTAGAATCTAATATGTAAAAAACCTCTCTACTAGTGAAGATTATTAGCTGTAAGAAATAAAAAAGAAATCTCAACTCTGAATAATTGAAAAAAAGAAAGAATTCATTAAAAGGATACTGGATAGTCCATTAACTCTCTGAGTGGGGGGTAGAAAACTATGATGGGAAACTTCTATTTTCACTCCACTGGTCACATATAGTAATTATAGTTTGCACCTCAGGAAGTTTCCAGAAAAACTCTCACATTCACATTCTAAGAATATGAATCTGCCACCATATTTTAGTGTTAAAAACCAGTGCATATAATGGGAACTTTTAAAGCTTCAGTTTAGTTTAAAGCTCTCTGTGATCATTCAATTAAAATAGACAAATGTGCATCTACCACCCACTATGAGCACTTGGCTAGTCTCTGATTGTGAGCTCCACCATGTTTGACTTGGCTTGCAAACAACGTAGCCATGTTAAGTGTATTTCCTTGCCTACCAGTGAACGAGGAAGGAGAGCTCTCCAACTCTGCTGGGTTTTGATACTAAACAGCACATCCCTGAGAGCCCTGCTGCACCTGATGTATACAGAGAGAGCAGGAAAAAGAATAATTACAATCAGACTTCTGCTGGCTGTGCTTAAGATCAACAAGTCAGCAGAGTGCCAATCAGTGCATTTCAGCAGAAGCTTGAGATGGGAGCTTCCCTTTTTTCACAGCAAGATGACTGGTCTGTGGGAAACAAACAACCCTTGCATGCCTTTCCAATCTGCAGTGTACTTCACTTCAAACACACACACACACACACACACACTCAACTGGGAGTGTAAACGTGGTTTCCTGTGGTGTTAAATATCAGGAACATCTTCAAGACATTGCTCTAAGGAGTTCTTTATGGCAAGAAGGCAATGTGGCTGAAGCAGCAAAACATCAACCTTCATAGATTTGTTTGTGTTATGGTAAGGGTCTTAGCCAAGAAATATTGTGTGTTGTTAGTAAACTTACTTTACAATTAGTGTTGGGTACACTATTTTTTGTGGATCCTGAGACTACCTTTGTATATACTGAAATAAAAAAGCTTCTGTTGGTAGCATAAACTCTTAGTCATGGGAAATTCAAATGAGAGGGTGAAGAGGATTATTTTTTAATAATATACTGTGTAAAAGAGGTTAGGCTTATTATATCTGGTAATATCTTATGAATATTAAATTAAATTTATTTCAGTATAATACACAAGTATTTTAAAAATAACATTGATTCCTGACTTTTTAAATGAAATAATTTTGAGATAGTTTGAAATTACAGCAATTTATAATATGCAATGAAAGTAAATGTCTTTGTCTGTTTCTGTTGTTACAATAACATACTTGAGACTGGGTACTTTATAAACAAGAGAGACTTATTTAGCTCACAGTACTGCAGATTCAAGGATGTCGCACTAGGGTCAGTTTCACGCTAGTGAAAGCCTCCCAGTGGATTGTGTTACAATAGCAGCACCTGTAAAAGGGGACATCACATGGAGAGACAGAGTCAAAGTGAGGGGAAAGGTCAGGCTTGCTCTTCTTATAACAGCTCACTCTCAAGAACTGATTCAAAGTCCGACAAGATCTATATTAATCCTTCCAAGGGTGTGCTCCAAGTGACCTAAAAACCTCCTACTAGGTCCCACCTTTTAAAACTCCTATTACTTCTTGACAGTGGCAATCTGGAGACCAAGTTTCCAATACATTAACCCTTGAGGGAAATACTCCAAGGTCCAAATTAGAGCAGTAACAAAGAGGACATTATTTGGAAATGGTAAATATTTTCTGAGTGAGTGAATTTTGAGTAGTAAAAATAATTTTATAATATGTTTTCCATTGGCACACTGTACATGTAAGGGCATATGAGAATCCATATGTGCATGTGGGATAATGAAGATAAGATACTGTCTTAAAAATAAATGAACAAAGTCCCTTTGTCCAGTACATTAGCTATTTATTGCTACAAAACAAAATATCTTGATTAGCTAATTAAAAATAAGCATTTATTTTCTCAAAGAGTTCTGAGGGTCAGGAATCTGGGGTGAATTTAGCTGGATGACTCTGGCTATGAGTCTCCCAAGAGATTGCAGCCAAGGTGTGGACTGGGATAGTATCAATCTAAAGGTCTGGCTATGCCTGGATAATCTACTTCTAAGATGGCTCATTCAACATGACAATAGTATGTGGTCCTCATTGGCTACTGGATGAGGCTTCACAAAGTCTCCATATTGATCCACTCATAGTGTTGCATGTGTTTCCCTACTACATAGAGACCATCCTCCAAAAGACTAAGTAATCCAAGAGACAAAACACAGAAGCCACAATGTCTTACTTGCCCCTGGAGGTCACACTCAACACCCCATTGGATCCATAAATTATTTCTAACCAGTGTGGTGGGAGCTGTACAGTCATGAAAATCAAGAAGTGGTCATCCTTTGGGGACATTTTAGGGGCTGACTGTCATAGTAATATCATTTTATAATTTATAGAGTACAGTGTGATGTAATGAAATGTGATGTAATATGTTGTGGAATGAACAAGTCAGGCTAATTAACAGATCTATTAGTAGTGTTAGAATGAATGTTCTCTGACTGCATTGATTTGTACTCCTCTATTAGGGAAAAATATATCTTAGTTCTTTTCATATAAACAATGTCTTTTTAAAAATATTTTTGTGCTGGAGAATCATACCCATGGCCTCATAGCCCACTAGGTGAGTGTTGTAGCACTGGAGATATATCTCTAGCCAAACACAAATGATTTGTATGTTTGACTTACATAAAAAAAAATCAAGATAACTAAGAGTGAAGATGTTTTGTCTTTATATAGTAAAGAAATTATTTCTTGGGCTTACATTGCTCATGTACCATTTCTTAACATGCTTCATTTTATTTCATGTATATAATTTATCAATAACCTATAGAAATATGTGGTCTTATTTACATTAAACAAAAAATGTCAACAAAAGTTTACAAATATATTACTTGAAGTTTTTCATGTACACTAATTATTCCTTTCAACACTCAATACCTCTCCTTCACCTGTTTCAATTTTGCTTCAAGAATTCACAAGGCAAAATGCCTTTAGATTTAAAAAGAATGGTAACTTACTTGCCAGATCTCTGGCTATAAAAAAAAAATCTAGAAAATAAGTGTAATGATTTCTGGAAAAAATTGCACAACATTATGATTTTCTTCCCTCTCTTTTCTTCTCTTACTGGAGGAAGGATAAATTGGGAATAAAATATCTGTATTTCTTCAGGAAAGACTCTCACAATAAAACAGCTCCTTAGAGAGGACACAAAAATGGCCTAACAACCTTGAAAGGATTCTTTCAAAGTCTATTACATTCTGAAGTGTTATTACTAAATGGAAGCTTTTTTCTTGTTTGATAGCTTTGATTTTCCAATATTGTATATGATTTCTTGCCTTAATGCGCAAATTCAAATTTCAAAAAGGATTTTATTTTTGCCTGAGAACATTAAGGTTGAGTTTTGCTTCATGTTGTAAACTTGGTTTTGTTTCTAGTCACATATTACATTTCTAAACCATGTTTTTAATGTGATTGGGTGACTAATTTTTATCTACTTTGATATAATTTTATTTGTGATAACAAATAAATGTTTTTTATTTGAAAAGTAGAAGTTTAAAATGCTTCAAACAACGTTACAGTATTTTCTGACTTCTTGCTATTATTTATCATTGAAAATTAGTAATATGTTATTGGAATTTATTCATTATATATAATATTAAAAAATTAGCTATAATTTGGGTTTGAATACTACTTATTTTTTTTCTTTTTAATCCTCAGATAACAATGAATTATTTAGGTGTTAGTTAAGTCTATCTTGATCAAATGATTTGGCCCTAATTAATTCCTGAAGCATCCATCTAGCATGCAACTGCTGTAAGTTGCATATTTCCTGCATTCCCATGTGTAATGATTAATATGAAAATAAAGAAGGTACATTTTAGAATAAGCAGTGTCAGAATCTGGCAGAGTTTGCATTGCACATTCTTCTAACTTAAGTAAGTTATCTACAGTATTGTTGAACTGAAGAGGAAATGACAACGCAGTTCCAGATGTGGTTGGTCATAGTTGGTGGGTGAATCTTGCAAAGTCTTGTAGGCCATAGTAAGAAGTTTTGTCTTCAACCTGATTGGATTGACATTTTAAACAATTTCTCTGAAGTTGTAGGGAGAATTAAAGAATGTGTGTGTATGTGTGTGTGTGTGTGGTTGAAGGAGACAAATAAGAAAAGTTAGTTTTTTTTTTTTCAAGCTTGATTCCTAATTCCACCCCTTATTTTCATTTAGAAGTTATTCTAAATCAAAAAGTTGTTTGAAATCTTGTCTGCATCACAGGAAAGCTTTCCTAGTTGAAAAATCTGTGTTCTTGGAACTCAAGTCTTTTGCTCCAGCTTTCAGCTGTATATTATTTTCTGTTTCTTTCTTTAATTACTATTTATAATAAGATGAGCAAACTATTGAACAATTGCCATGCCAAACTCTCTTAGGAAAAACTTTATATTTATTTTTATAAAGCCAAGTAAATATTGCTGCTAGAATAGGGCTAAATATGTAGGGCTGAATCTCTAGCATATAATGAAATAATTCTGTAAATTAGGGAATAAAGGGTTTGTTTGTTGCCTTCAGGAAGGTACTTTCATAGGCTAATGCAAGTCATAGAACCTCTACTCCTTTGAAGTCTTAGTTTTGGTAACTTCTCCTGGTCTTCAACAACTACAACCCAATGGGGAGAAAAAAAAGCACAGTAAAAAGCAAACCAATGAACATGAGTTCCTGAGACATAGCCTTAGGAGAAGGTAGTTATTGGGAGGTAATTTTAGTAGTCAAATATGAAAAAGTGAGGAAGTAGGGCTGGAGCCTTGGCTCAGTGGTAGAGTACTTGCCTGTCAATCACGAAGATCAGGATTTGAACCCTAGCACTGCATACACAACTAAGTGTCTGAAAAAAAAAAAGCAAACAAAAAAAGAAAAAAATAAATAAAATTTGATTCTCTCTTTTTCTCTCTCAAAAAAAAAATGAAGTGAGACAAAGAGGAAAAAGCAAAAAAAAAAAAAAGATGCATTAAGTCTGCTACTGTTGTGTGATTCTATATTCTTAGGAATAATAACAAGACTCAGAATGTCTCATTGTAGGACAAGGATGATGGGGAGGCTCCAGCCTCCATTGGTTGAGAGTCACCTGTGCCTCTTTCCCACTCAAACATTGTCCCTCAGAGTCGTGCCTGTGGGCAGCAGAGCACACTTCTTGCTGCTTCAGACTTTCTAGAACCCTCCAACACCTGGCTCCTTTGTCTACCCAGATCTAGAGTAAAGCTCCTGATGTCATGAGATGTATGGAAATCTCTGAAGACAGTATGTTCTTTCCAGGGCATCTCAAGGAAACAGGCTGAACTTCCAAAGTGGAGATAGAAAATCATGATGAAATAATTTGCAGGAACCGATAGAAATTGTGGGGAAGACTTGAAACTATCATAGACTGAAAAATGTGTTTGACATTTTAATTTGGCCAGATCTCTGAAGGGCAAGAGGTCTTGAATCAACAAATCCCACAAATCACAAAATTTGGAGGCCATATGAATTAGACAGGCAATATAACAGAGTGAAGCAGATTTAAAAAGAAAATAAGAGGAAAGAAAAGGAAAAAAAAACCCCAAAGGATCTCAGAATTCATTGTTCGATAAATGAGTTCATTTTTTTCAAAAACTGCCCTTGTCCAAAATTTGTTTCTCCATCTCCCAGAGAATTAGAAATCATGTGTGTAGTAAGATGCTATAGGGTGGATATACATTTAAAATGAGCAGCTGCTGCAGTAGATTCTGTTGAAATAATCTTCATGAAATCAGAAACTAACTTCCTTCTTTCCATCCTTCACATTGTTAGAACTCAGTGAATATTTCATGAATGAAAGAATAAATTAATCATATGTGGGAAATCAGACATAGTGTTGTCAGGTATTTTTAAACATATGAGACAGTAATCTGAATTTTTATCTTGCACATTCTGATTTTTAGATGGTTATAAATCAACCCATAAACATTTATTGACTGAGTCCAATTTCTACAGGAAGTCAAAATATACCAAGGAGGGCTGCTAGTTTCCCACTTGCAGGAGGTTTTTAAAAAATTTTTCTAAAGGTTGTATATGTGTGTGTGTATGTGTGTTAGTAACAGTGGCACACATCCTCAAACTTCTTTTTTTTCCTTCCCACATTTTTATTGATGCATTATAATTGTACATGCTGATAGGATTTGTTGTTACATATTCGTACACACACACTACATAATATAATGATATAATTTGACCAATATCACTCACCAACACTTTCCCCTCTCCACTTCCCACTCTCTGGTCCTTTCCTCCACTGATCTCCCTTTGCTTTCATGAGATTCTCCCTCTGTTTCCTTTTCCTTTTTCCTCTCTGTCCTCAAATTTCTTACCATTGAGGGTCACTGAGCATATCTAGTAGAAGTGTCCAGTCACTTATCTTTACTTCTTGCATATAGTTCTTTTCAGTTCAAAATGATTTTGGGGGAGGAGTATTTGGTTTTTCATGGGAAGTGGATAGTGTGATGATACTAAAGCTTGTGTGACTAGTACATGATTTCCCCTCTTGCTGTGTCCTACGGTGCTCATACAAAAAAAAAAAAGCTTTCAGGATGTTCTCACATCTGATGTTCTTCCCTTAGAGAGGACCTCTCAACTTTCATTTGCCTTGTTCTCTGAATTGCTGCTGAGCTTACAATCTTTATCATTCCTTTTTTTTTTTTTTTTAGAGAGAGGGACAGTGAGAGAGAGAGAGAGAGAGAAAGAGAGAAACAATTTTTATTTAGTTTTTCATGTGGCCTTTGTTGCTCTGAGACTTTATTGTGTATGTGGTGCTGGGGTTTGAACTTGTGTCCTCATGCATTCTAGGCAAGCACCGTAACCACCAAGTCACCGCTCCAGCCCATTTATCATTCATTTTTATTGTCTTTTTTGCCATAAAGTTGTTTTATGTGTATTTATCTTATTCAATACTATTATAAGCTTCACATAGACTGGAGTCATTTTCCTTACATTTCATCTAATATCTAAGATAGCACTTGGTTCATCAATAACTAAACAGAAGACTTAATTTTTCAGGAACAGGAACTTCTTTCTACTTGACTTTTGACCTCTGATGGAGACACACCTGCACATTTTTCCATTTCTTTCAAATATGAAATATTATATTTGCCTTTAATTTGTCAGTTTTTCCTCGATACTGATTTCGGATGAATTCAATTTCTTCATTCTACTTAATGTCTATGTGGAAACAATATCATGACTGAAATTTCATGTTAATTTGTTAAGGATTGTCTTCTAAAGCGTTTTTTTTCCTATTATAAAAATGGATTTCCTTGGTTTGACCAAAACCCCATCTTCCTTACAATGCTATAATTCTTCATTATCAACACCTGTAGCAAATTTAACTTTTGCGCAGTTTTATTTCCAGTCTCCTCAATGTTCTTCTTTTCCCCGACTTTTCAAGCTATTATTACCCCAGTATCTTTAAAAGAAGCATGTGACGAGTCCTCCTGCTTTCTCTGTTCAGTCCTCTTTCCCGCGTTACATGACATCAGCTTATTAATTTTCAGTGATGAATTTAGTTGTCCTATGGTGAGAATACCTGAGTTTGCATGACTGTGGCAGTTTCCTCTCTTGGAAATTTGCATGGGAAGTAACATTATAATCGAAGCCATTTGTTAATTTGTTATAAGAAAGAGTCACTGTTACTATAAAAACTTCCAAACTTTTGATCAGCACATTTTCCCCCCTGTTACAGAACCACAAGGGAAACCACATCATAATCAGAAGGTTGCTTGGTAAGTGTGGAATTAGAACAAGTAGCTTTAGATGACTCAAAGATTGTTAGATGGCTAAGATTGTTTCTGAGTAACACTGCACCTGCAAGGTTTTCTAACAGTATGTTTTAAAATTTTGATAGGTAGAAGCTGTAAAATCTGTCATATAAAAACTACAGGCAACTTCTTTCTCTTAACAGGTAAAGACTTGAATACTCTTTCAGAGCAGATTGTTCCTGCACTCTGGAAAAACCTCCTGAGTGGAGCACTAACTGCATAAATGTAAAGCGAGAACCACTTATGAATTATGCATTGTTCTTGGAGAAAAATGTGATGTCATTGCTAGCTTGCATGAAAACATTTTGAGCTGTGCAGAGAACTTTTCAGCCTGCTCATGTATGGTTTTTTTAAATACTTGAGGAAGTTAGTGAATACCCCAGGCATCAGTTTTCTCTTCAGTCAAATGGGGACAATATTTGCAAGATTAAGGTACATAAATAAACTTCTTGGAATGAAATCTCACATCTATTAAGTGACAATATTAGAAATGATGATGTTTCTGAAAATTTCTTTTTAAGAGGTATATTTAATATCTCTGGATGAGACTGCACTGTGCCAGATAATTGATTTTCATTCTTCCTGAACCTGTGGGTGCTTTGACCGGACAGAAGACTACAGAATGAACTCCAATTCTGATCCTTTAGGTGGTTTCCTTGCTCCAACACTATGTTGTGTATGTGGAGCTGGGGTTTGAACACACACACCTGTGTATGCAAGGCAAGTGGCATATCTGTTGAGCTACCGCTCCAGTCCTGATCTTTGCTTCTTGTTGGAGAACCATGAACAGAACTACAAATGCAACACATGGTTAACCTAGCTGGAGATAACAATGTGCAGTTATGTTTTGACATGGTTGCCTGCTTCTGGAAATAAGTGTTTTTAATTTTTTAATTTTTATTTTTTATTGAAATAAGTTTGTGATTAAGTGCCCCTGGGTTAAAAAAAAAAATCCCCACTCAAAACTATCTTGAGTAGAGGAAGATTTTGGGACAATTAGAAGGTGATCATTTAAGGGAGATGAAAAATTTTTTTGTTCTAATCAGATTGTTGGTTTGATGTCTGAACTTGAAGGTGGATTGCCATGCTTCTGTGCAATTCTGGCATTAAATCAGTTACTATTCCATGTTTTTAAGTTGGGGCTGAGGACTACTGTAATTGGCACAATATTACTGTCCAGTAAAATGTGTTTTCTAGTTTTTCCTTGGAATGCAAATATTGGACAAATGGTTGGTCAGCTACACCACATTCTCCAGCTTTCTTTGCAGTTGGACATTGCCTTATGGCTGAGCTGCCTCTGAAGCTTGTGAGCAGAAGTGATGTGTTTCACTGGCAGGTGTGGCCTATCAGATCTCTGAGTGTTTTTCCATGCTCTTTTCTTTTTCTGCCTTACTATTTACAATATCAGGAAGATCTTGAAAGTCATGTGTTAAAAATGATAAAGTAGCCATTAGATTAATCCCTGAATTCACAGTGAATAGTCAGAATTGTCCTGGAATCCCTACTCTGGACTTTTGTATGAGAAAAGCGTATTTTTTCTAAGCCACTGAATATTTGGTGTTTGTTTTAACCAATTTATCTTTTGTAACCAGTTCAGAAATTAATGTCTGGTGATCAGGCTGAAAAGTTGGAGAAATATATTATATTATAGCATCACTTTGTCATTTATTCAAAGTAACTCTAACTCAGAAGGCAGACCACACACCCATAGAATTTTAGGGATAGTGATTGGAGAGAGCTGAATGTGTGCACGTGTTTGCTGCTTTTTATTGCTTCAAGTACGGTGGTGCAAGATTTGTCTGGTTTGTGCATGGAGATTGAAGGGAACCACAAGAATCCACAAATGACAGAGTTGACAAAGCTAACTGCTTTGAACCTGAGCAGAAAATAAGATTTAAAAAGCCTTTAAATGCAAAGGACTAATAAAATCTCTGAGTTAAATTAAGGAAATTAGGCTTGTGGCAAAAATCAGATGAAGGATGTTATCTTTCCACCCAATTTTTTTGAATAGCCTTAGGGTAGCCGTTGCTGATCACAAGCACGTGTGCGTGCACACACACACACACACACACACACACACACACTGTACAGGGAAATTAAGATAAAATGAGCATCTAAAAAAGTGATGTCTAAGAAACTATCCTGGGTGAGCTTGGAAGGAACAGGAACTAGATCAGGAACCTACTTAGTTTTTGAGGGAATTGTTTGCCAAGGAAACCACAAACTTCTGAGAAAGCTTTTGCTTCTTTCTTTGTCCAATGACATAGCCCTTAACTTCTGAGCTACCACAAACAAGAAGTGCATCGTGGAAGCTGCCAGCCCTGAAGGAGGGCACATATGCTCATGCTCATGGTAGAGGTGTGTGGAGGACCGCAGAGCTGGAGGCCTCTCTCAGCACATCCAGGGCCTTATGAGGATGAGGGACAAGGAAGCATCTCCCAGGAGCAGAATCAGGTCTAGTGTCCAAACCCTCTCCTCTGCCAGACCAGAGTCTTAAGAATGCTGGCCCAGCAGGGTGTGTCGTTTCATTGGACTATGATTACTGTGTTTCTCAGTGCTGCCTTTCCCCTCCTTAAAAGATTATGAGACTTTGCTTTTTGGAGCTGTTTAGGTTTATGGAAAAAATTGAGCATAATAGAGAGTTCCCATATACTCCCTATCCCACAGTATTCCACATTTCCCCCAGTTTTCCCTATTATTAATATCTTTCTCTAAGTGGTACATTAGTTATCATTGATGATCCAACATTAATACATTATTATTGATTAAATTCCATAGTTTTTTTCATAGTTCACTTTTTGTGTTGTATATTCTATGGGTTTTTGCAAATGCATGACATGTATCCACCATCACAGTATCATACAGAAGTGTTTGACTGCCTTAAAAGTTCTTTATGCTGAGCCTGTTCATCCCTCCCTCCCTTTCTCGGCAACCACTGATCTTTTGTCACATTTGTTTTTCCTTTTCCAGAATGTCATGTAGTTGTAGTCACACATTGTGTGAGCATTCCAGATCAACTGCTTTCACTTATTAACCTGTATTTAAAATTTCTCTGTGACTCTTTTGTAGCTTGACAATTCAATTTATTTTATCTCTGAATAATGTCGCATTGTACGGGTGTCTCACAGTTGTTTGCATTCAGTTTTTGAAGGGCATCCTGGTTGCTTCCAGGTCTAAGTGATTTGGTAAAATTCATTGCAGTAAATCCCAAGGAGCATGATTGCTGGAGTTTGTGGAAAGTCTGCGTTTACTTTTGTGAGAACTTGCAAAACAGTCTTCTGGTGTGGCTCAGCCTTTTTATATTCCTGAAAGCAAGAAGTGAGAGTTTCTGTTTCTCCATGTATTCTTCCCTTTTTTTAACAGGGATTTTTATTGTGGTTATCCGGTTCATCAGTGGGTTTTTCTTGCTCGGGTTAGGGTAGATAATCTTAGCTAAAGGTCTCTGTGCTACAAAGGGAAATAGCTAGCCCTGGTGGAGAAGCTTCTCCCGGCAGAGAATCTGGGCTTTATAACTGGTTGCAGCAACTAATATGACTTTGAATTGTTTTCTCTAGGGAGGGAGAGAATCTGTCTTATTTCTGCACAGATATTGAAAGCCAGAAAGGCAGTAAACACTGTTCACCAACTTTATTCTCCTTTAGGTATCATCAGACTCTTTATTAAATGGCACATGAGTAGAAGTAATGTGTGCCACTTGTGAGGCTGGCTTAAAAATTCCCAGACGTGTTCCTTCAAGTTTTTCTCATTTTCCATTAGGCTGGAATGGTGACAATAAAAGGTGATCAGAAGGACATGGGAAGCCGTGTTATAAAGGGTCAAGACTTGTTAGTTTGGGTGGCTGAATAAGAGCATCAAGGCAGAACCATGCTGTTGGCCTCAACTTTCTCCTTGGACTACTATGAGAACAAGTGATGAACTTCTATCGAGCTAGGGTTGGTTCTATTTGCAACACTAGCGCTCAGGCTAACTAATACTTGTGCAGACTGGGGGTGCATAATTTTCTTGTTTTAAGCTTTCAAAATGCTTAGTCTTTAAAAATATAATGGTCATGGACAAGGAACTTTTTAAAAAATTTTCCAATGAAATAATATGTTTGTATTCTGAAAATTAGATTTACCCCCTAGAGCACCCCTAATTACACACCTTTGTTCCCCCGCTCCTTCCCAGGACATCTCTATGAATGCCTTAGTTTGTATGTCCCTACACCTTTTCAGGGTTTAATACATGAGAGTTGACCGCCTTTCTCAATGAACTTTTGATCTCTCTCTAAGCAGATTATTTTCTCCTTGTCATTAGTGGTTTGAGATGCAATGTAATGCAGAAGTAAATAAATTGGCATCTGACAATTCCTTTACTACATTTATTAACTTATATTTGTATTCCGGGTCTTCATAATTTGCGAAGATTTGTTTAACTTTTTAAAACTTCAGTTTAATTATTTGAACAAAGGACATCACAGTACATATTTCACTGATTTCTTGTGAAAATTAATGGTGCATATTTTAACATTTTAGGGTCTTCTGAAAAAGAAGTCATTAGCTAGCTCTTAATTTTGTGTGGCTGGATTTTATATTCACTTTTAGTGAAAAGGTTCAGGTTTAAAATAAGACAAACAAATTTCTCCTGGTACTCTCATAGCCTCTGGGTGAAATAACTTTTGACTTTAGTCAGAGTGAGAAAATGAGGAGTATAAAAGACAGGGATTTTCTTTGATTTCCTAGGGGAATTGCCAATTCCTCCAAATAAAGTAAAATAATAGCACCTCCCACTGGGCAGAAAATTTGTAAAGAGAATAGCTGAACCTCTCCACACTCGAAAATCCAGCAGTTAGGGCAGATGCCAGAAAGAGCACTAAGGGGTAACACAATGAATTGTGAATGTGTACCAAGAGTTCAGCAACTGGCAGCAGCAATTAAAACCACAGTGAGCATGTGCTGCTTGGAAGTTATTGGCAGATTGAGTCCAGAAATCTAGCAGCAGCTGAAGCAGTGAAGACAATAAATAGTTTAAATTGGCAACCAACACTTTTACCAAACATTTATGTGTATATAATGAGAATAATACTACAGAAAGTGTGAAGAGGGTGAGAATGGGGCTGAGTGGAATTCCTGGGAGGTCACAAAGCCCAAACGTCTGGATTAACTAGATCCATGCATCACTGCCAAGGACCTCTGTAACCCCCCACATGGTACCAGGGAAGAAAACAGAAGAGCAGAATAGCAAAGAACAATAAATCAAGTCTCACTTTCAACTAGAGAACAGTGAATAAAATTGATGGAAGAGATTTTCTAACTTTCTATGTAAGAAGGAATTGATGGTCAAATCCAAATTTAACTTAAAATAGTGTTACACTATTTCCAGGGTATATTAATGTAAAGTGTGATTGAAATAGTCTCAATTAAATTCTTTCTTGTCATAATTCATAATTTGATATTCTCAAAGGGCAATATTTTACATTTAAAAAAATACAGACACTGAGTCCTCACATGTAGATGGATGTTATAATAATGATGCCCAGTCAGTGATTAATTATGTTGAGTTAAATGAATTTATATCACTTGATAACCTGTAAAGGGAGAGATCAGCTTAAACAATCAAAGATGAATTTAAGTTCTTCTCTGGTAGCCTACAAATGAAGTGATGCTGGAAAATGAAGCAAATTTAACGGCGGAAAAGTCTATAGCTGAACAACGTGAGAGACAAGAATATAACACGGCTCCTAGGATATTATCTTTCTCTAAGGAATGTAAACCTTTAGAGATCAGAGACAGTCTTTGATCTTTTGTTGTTTTACAGCAGGACATTCTAAAAAATGTTATTCTTGTTTTATCCAGTCTATCTTTTCTCCTACTGTTTCCCAATGGGAAGCTTCCAGTCTAGGCAGCCTGGCTGCTCACTCCACTTCACTCCTCCTTGCTTCTGAGCCCACCTTCTGTGCTGATACCATCTTCAGTCTTATTGTAAGGGCTTTCATGTCTGTCATCTTTTCCCCAAACCCTGCTCATTCCTCAGAGCCCAGTGTACATCCTCTGACATCTCTCCTATTTTTGAACTTCTGGGATACAGTGTTTTCACCTTATCCTCTGGGGGTATACCCGAGACCCCTAGTGGATACCTGAATCAGAAGATAGCAACAAACCCTATATACATGGATATAGTATTTTTCCTATACAGACACACCTATGGTGAAGTTAATTTGATAAACTAGGCATAAGGGATTAACAAGAGTATCCATTAATAAAATAGAATAACTATAACAACATCTGTAATAAAAATTAGATGAAATACGATTTCTCTCTTAACTGCCATGAGAACAGAAGTTATGTGAACTAAGTGATGATTTAGATCCCAGGTGGGACAAAGCTGGATGAGAAGGAGAGACTTCCTGGAGGCTACTCACAATGACAATTTTAAGCTTAGGAATTGTTTGTTACTGTAATTATCTGTTAATATTTTCAGATTGTCATTAACTATACTACTGAAACCATGCAAAGTGGAACTGGGGATTAGAGGAAACCCTGCAATTTTTTAAATTGCAAAGTTTATAATTTTATGGCCCATCCTGTCTGTGTGTGCACCATGTTTTGCCAATAGGGTAAGTTCTTTGAGTAAAGGACATAGGTCGTCTTCTTTCAGGCCCAAGATAGACATTGAATAAGTATTTATTGATTGTTTAATATGCTTCCTAATGCACATAAGTTACTCTTAGGAAGTAATTATGCAGTGGGACATTCTAGCTAGGAAAACAGTGTTGCAGAAGGAAGTTGAGCAGAGAATTGGATAAAAACAAAGCTTACATTAATGGTAGCAAATGACATGATTAACACCTTTTCTGGCAGGCTTGCAGCTCGAATTTGATAAAGGAAAGTAATTTCTCTAAATATCCGAAAGCTAAATTGAATGATTGAATTTAACTCCATAGTGTAAGGCTGTGTTAGTAGATTTTTAAAAAGATGACATTTGAGTGTATTTTAAGTGTAATACATCAATCTGCCATTGAGCTAATGAACTTCAAGTTAAGAATCACTGAAGAGTTTGGTACAGATGACTCCTTCAAGTATCCTTGGGGAGCCAAGATGCACAGGTAATTGAATGAAAATCTATCTTGACTGACTCCAATGACAATAATGTCCAACTCACATTACAAATCACCTGGAGTCTTTAATAGACTATTTTTTAATTGCTTTGAAAGTGTTAATGATGAATACAAGGGAGCAGAGTGCTTCTTATTTGTCTATTCCTCATCAATAAAATTAATTTCTGTTTTTTAAAAAATCATTAGTAGTTCACCATTAACTTCAGTAGCTCTAGTTTAAATTTTATCAAAGGAGAAAAAAAGCACATTTGGTTTTCTTTTACTTTGTCTAATCTCTCTGTCTTTATGAATGCCTTGAGATTATGGGATCAAATTAGTTCAGCCATAAAATGTGGGAATAATTGAGGAATCAGTGACTGTAAACTAATAAAAAAGAAAATAAAATAGAGAAACACCTTTTCCTATGAGTTCTAGTAGGCTCCCATCCAAGTTCACAGCTCAATTAAAATATGATTTTCTGTTTTTCTGAAGGGAAACATAAATGTTTTGAGACTGTTATACAAATAATATATTATGAAAGAGTCATAAAAACAGTACGTTTTCAAGAAATGGTGGAAAAGTATATAACTGAACAACATTGAAATATGTAGAATTATTACTAAAACATTGAATCTATCTATAGCTAGAAGACTGAAATTAATGTTTGACCAAATTGGGTCTCAGAGCACATCATGAGACTCACTTGTAATTTTAAAATGTGCTTTTCTCTGTCACATTGCCGAGCCACTGAATCAGAGTTCCTGAAGGTGACACACAACAAACTATTTTATAAAATAGCACCTTAGATGATTGTTATAGAGGCAAAAATTAAAAAAAAACTGCTAAACTCCACTTAGTTATTGAGTTTTGGAAAAACGTCCAGAAAGACAAACACTAATCTCTTGACAGTGTTAATTTCAGACTACTGTGTTGAAAGGAGACGAACTCTCACCTTTCAATGATAGATTTTTGGATTACTTCCCTGTCCCAAATCTGGCATTCATTAGTAATAAAGAAAATGCATGCAATTTGATGGCTTCTGGTACTGAGTTATGTTTTGTCTGTGAATTTTTCCCTCCTTGTCTTTTTCCTGAGATGGGCACATTGGGGAAATGTGGTGCTACAGGAGGCATCTGTGTGTGAGGTGTCAATTCTAGGATGATTCACAATATCTGATAGAATGATGCTGAACAGAATGGAATGAGATTCTTGGTTAAAAATCCTCAATGATTAACCAAGACTCAAACTACAGAGACCAATGCTGTTAGAAATGAGACAATAAATGTAAAATAGATCAGAAATAAAGAAATAAGAGGAGTAGGACTAAAGGAAGAAGAATCTGGAAAGAATCTGGAATGATGACCACAACAAACACTGGATATTTGTCTGGAGAGGCCAACAATTTTATGTGCAAGGAAGCCCATCTAACTTAAAATTTTTGTGTTGAAGTGCGAGAGTCTGAGACAGTATCAAGTTTCTTAATATTTTCATGATTAAATATTCTAAATTACAAAACAAAAATCATATTTAATTCAGTCACATTTTACAAAAAGGTCTATGCGGTTTACTTTATTATGAATACTATAAATTTACCATTGGAAGTACACACTTTTGGCTATAAATCTTTCTGAATAAAAACTAGTGTATTAACAAGAGGCAGAAAAAATAGAACCACAAAACACCACTAGTAAGAATGTGGAATCATCTTGGTAAATCCTGGAACTTAATCTAATTGGCTTGATTTAGTTCCTCTATATTATGTTTTTATATTTAGTTTTCTGAGGTGAAAATATAGACAGGATGGAAATCATGAAATTTCTGTTTTTCACCCTATCACTCTCTCTGTGCCCCTGAACATAGGTGCTGGTGATGAGAAGGATGTTGTTGATCAAGAACAAGGAGAAGTTTTATGATTTATGTACATCTGGCAGTTTCTGCGTTTCCCACTCCTGCTCAGCTATTGTCTTCCATGATCTTTATGTAAAGATGAAACCTTGTTGATTTCCTGAACTCACAATGATAAACACCAGGAATATATTAAAAATTTGGATCCCACCAATATGTTAGGGCCTGTAAATAGTTTTGATGCCTTTTCACAGAGGACTTGATATGCTTACGATGAATTTCTTGGATCTATGTGACTACTCAGTCTGGACTATCCATACAGTCTCATTAGTTGCTTCAATTCTGCATTCATGTACTGCCATGTATTAATTTTCTCCTGAATATAAAATGGCCTTAACATTTTGATTAGCTTTCAATATTTGGCAAATCATAAGAAGCTATATGCTTTTCTCATACAGTCTTTACCTACTGGATATATTCTGATGGCCCCTCAGCCTAAATTAGGCTTTCTTTTTTATAGCTTTTATTAAGAAATTGAGTTATTGTACAATCATAAATTCATATAAAGTAACAATATGATGTGCATATATTCTTAGATCAGAATTACCCACTAGATCCCTCCATATTCTCCCTCCCTCACTTCAGTTCTTGTCTGCTTTTGTGAACCATTGATCTGTGTCCCCATTTTCTCGTGTAGTAATTTGTCTATGTTGTTGGCTGTCAAAGCAGATCAGGTGTCTTGGACACTATTCTTTGGATAATGAGCCCCTTCTTCAGAGCCCTGCCCTTAGGGAATTCTAGTTGTTCTCAATTACAGCTTCGTGGTTCTAGTTTCCTCTTCTCATCCATTGGCCAAGCTACTTGGTCATTACATGAAAGAAGAAAGAAAAAGAAAAAGATGCAACCAGGGCTTAGCAATCTCATCACTGGAAATTGGAATGAGATTGGTTTTCTATATACATATATGCACAAAGATTCCCTTGAGGAACCTACCCACCAGAAAGTATCTTTTCCAGTGGACCAGATCTAGTGCTTTAGAGGAACGATGGTCTTGCGCCAGTGGTGGTTCCTATTTTTGAGAGGCAATAAAAACCATTATTTCCCTTCTTTCTGAGCAGATTTTGCCTTGTTGTGCTAGCACTTCAGAACCGGATATTTTATGCGCCACTCATCCTCACTCTGCATTTCTCAACACACACCTGGAGCATAAGAAAGCAAGCTGTGAATACAATTTGTACAACTCTTTTATAATATTCCATTAGCATTGTTGTAATGCTATTCTTCTTGGATACAAACATAGCAACAGCATTCCTACTTTTTGTCTACCTATTCTTTGACTGACAATCTCATGCTTTTACTAAATGAATCCCAATAAGCTTACACAGTCTTACATATTCAGGTTGAAACAATGCCATTGATAACACTTCTTATTTGTGAAACCAATTATCTTCTCATGTGTATTGCTTTGCACTTTTGCATAGAGCTTGTCATTATTACAGTGTAAGAATTTGTGTGAACTCTGTTTTTTTCTCCCTTTATCTCTTTTTAAACCTTTTTTTATCCATTGACCCTATTATTATGTGAGCTGTCTTCTCCTTATCTTTATCATAACAATGTATTTCAAATAACTTTTGTTGTCCTACACCTTTCCCTCACTTTCTTCCTTATGATGCAGTTAACCTGCTCTTCTGTCTCCTTTTCCTTAGGTGTGTTTCATTGAGTGTTTCACAGACAGCTTGGAATAGCATTGTTATTGATTTATTTATTAAAGATAGATGAGAGGGGCTGGAGCGGTGACTCAGTGGTTACAGTGCTTGCCAGGCCCGTACAGGGTCGTGAGTTCAAACCCCAGCACCATGTACGCAACAAAGTGTTGAAAGTCACATGGGAAACTAAATAAAATTGATTCTCTTGTTCTATATCTCTCTTTCTCACTGTCCCCTCTTTCTTAAAAAAAAAAAAAAGATAGATGAGAGAGAGAGAGACTGAGAAACAGTTTTATTTATTTTTCCATCTGGCCTTCGTTTCTCTGACACAGCTCTCTGTGTATGTGGTGCTGGGGCTTGAACCCAGGTCCTCGTGCATGCCAGGCAAGTGCTCCAAACATTGTCACTGCTCCAGTTCCAATATGGTTATTTAAATGCTTTATGTGTTCTAGATTGTGAAATAAATTAATTTTATTTTACAAATAGAAAAAGAATATCTGCCTTGGAGAATTTAGGCGACTTCCTATGGCCAAACCATTAGCAACTTATAAAAACAGATATACAAAAGGGGTTTTCTGATTTCAATACTAATTCTTTTTGAATGTACTATGTAGTAACAGATGCCTATTCTCTTTTTGGCTTGTTTATGACTGGGAAAGCAAAAACATGAATTTATAAGCATTCATTGACTTTTTGGATAGTCATTTTCTTTCTATAGCTGTGGGATTCATTGAAGAGGGGTAGCAAAGGCTCAAACTGTAATCCATAACTGTCTTCAATACCATCATTATTCTTTATTGCTAAGGTCTTGATCTAATTAAATTGTCATCACCCAGTTAAAGTATGGTTAGAGGGCATTTTATGAAGTTTAGTTAAAGAGGAGAGAAAATGAGAAATTAATTATCTGACACAACAGTATCACAGATTTCTTTGTTGACATGTAATTTTAAAGTAAAACCATTCCTAGAAAAGAGCAAGAGGCATTTTAGTGTGAAGGGAAAGAGGTTCCACTTGGAAAAAATATTATATATAAACCTATATCTTAAACATCTGAATAATAGTTTGAATTTTAACATTCTTTTTTTCTAACTCTAATTTTTGCAGAAAGAACTATTTGAAGAATTTAAAAAATTATTTACTTTTTGTATATGTGATTATGATGTAAATATAGATCTAAGGATTCAGTCAGCCCTGAGATTTCAGAAATTAGTATTGCTGAAAATGTATTGAACAGTTAACTATATAAAGTTGAATGTAAATATAGGTGTATATTGTTCATTAAACTAAAATTTCTATGGAACTAAATTACAGACTGGGATTAGTTCTGGATAGATTTTTGTCTTTTAGCTACTTATGCTTAGTATACTACTAGTGGCTCAAATTAAAAAAATATAACCATGGTATTATCATTGTTGATTATTAGCAAAATTGCTTTTTTCTTCAGGTTGAAAACCTTGGAGAAGTAATCTAATCTCCCTAATTTTGAGACTTGGTATCAATTTTGTCAATCATATTAATCTTAATATAGATAGATGTTCCTTGGCTTATTGTTGGAGTTGTGTCCCAGGAAACTTATTATAAGTTGAGAATAGTATTGAGTAAAAAATTAATTTAATATACCTAACTTATTGGACATCATAGTTTAGTCTGCCTTAAAATTCTCAGAACACTTACATTATCCTATAGGATGGCAAAATTATCTAACAGAAAGTTTATTTTACAATAAATGTTGAATATTTCATGTAAACACACAGTTGAGTGTTTGCAGACATGAAGGATACAAAAACCACAAAATATAATATTCAAAAGATACTGGCAACATAGCACAATGTAACATATCGGTTGTTTAGCCTAGTGATTGTGTGGCTAAATGGAAACTACAGCTCACTTTCCTTACCTGGTATTCGAAGTACATGTTGGATACCTACTTTGCTAGCCTGAGAAAAGTCCAAAAATTAAAATATTGTTTCTATTGAATGTCAGATGACTTTTCATAGCATTGAAATAAAAAAATCACAATCACATCATGAATTGGGGAATATATATATTACACACACATATAAAAATATATGTATAACTGAAATTACTATTAAATTTATGTTTTTCACATCTCCTTGACTACCTGTAACCTCTAACTTTGATTTATTCTCTAATTACTGTAATTTGAGTCACAGTAATAACTTTATAACTGATCTCTCTACTTCCAGGCTCTCTTCTTCTAACCTACCTTTCAAACTATTGTCAGCTTAAGCGTACTAACATGTTTTTTTCTTATCAATCAGTTATAGTGATCAGAATGTTTTAATGAGTGTCTATACACATCTAGGTAGCAACAATGAAATGTTAGTTGTGATGTTCAGGAGAGAAATCTGAAAAAGATAAATGAAGTTTACAGATGGTCAAAAGAGAAGATCAATATCAAAGAGAAGTGAGTGTGAGAATAGGAACCAGCAAATTAAATCGAGTAGCTTAATTACCATGACTTGTAACATTTCCACTGTGATTTGCAAGGAGAAATGTTTTTTAAGTTTTGGTCAGGCATGCACACAAAGGTATAATAATCTATAAACATGCACACTCATACATATATACACACACATATATATATACACACACACACAAGTATGTTGTCTGACAATGCTAAATATAGCTAGTGTGATGCATTTCCTATTTAAAAGCCTGTTCTAAGTAATAAAACAAATAAATTCCTAATGGGGAGGTTATGCATGTGTAGGAGTAAGAGGAATATGGGAAATCTATCTTCTGCTTTTTTGTTGTGAATCTAAAATTTGTCTAAAAATTATTTTCAATTTAAATTTGAAACAAAACAAATAACCTGCTGAAATTGCTTGGATTTCTGGTGATCCACTAATTGAGTCTACTATGAAGTCTTGACCTGCAGTTTAAAAACCACTTCTACATAAGAGAGTAGTAGTGTTGTGACATTAAGACCTGGAAGGGGTTTTAAAGGTATCAATAGTCAAATTCAACAAAGAGATAGGATAATGATTTAAAGGCCTTAGATGGAATTTAATTATCAAGAATGATAATATGAGGTGTGACGGGGAAGATGGCGTCTTGAAGCGTGACAACATTCGCTGGGGCTCTGACTCTGACTGGGAAAAATCCACTGCATCAGCAATTTTCCAAGAGAGACACAGATATCTGAAGAATTAGACACACGGCAAAACAGGCATTGGCTGCCTCTCAAAATTCACTGAGAGTTCTCTCTTGAAGTAACCCATTACAACGAAGCTAAGCCAGAAGAAGCTCCAATTACTCCACCAAGAGCAATTTTCTCAAAGTACAAATCACACTCTTGAACCCAGAAAATGAGGAAAAGGGGAAATATTTCACTTCCTCAACCCCAAAGTTCGCCACGAAAGGAGCC
>PVKS010015545.1:0-45783 GCA_004027875.1 Aplodontia rufa | reverse complement strand
CTTGGGGAAGTGAGTTGCCAAATGACATTCCTAAACAGCATTTAATAGTTCCAAAATTAGACTGACTTCTTTACCACATTTGTGTCTTACTTCACTAGATCTCTCTTATAATCTCTGGGACTCTGCAAAAACCACTCACAATTTTTGGTTATGTGTTGTCACAGAAGTGCTTGAAGGAAGAAAACTAAAACTGTATGCATTCATCTAGAATTTCTGTGATCACACTTCATTCTCAAAATCCAAAGAGTGGGTTCTCACTCAAATAACTAAGATCACTAGTTACCTTAAGACTGTGGAAGGAATCATCAAAAAGAAAACTCCTGTGCAGTATTTATAATTCTGTTCTTTGGAAGAGAAAGTTGAAACTTAGAATGTTTCCACAGAAGTTTTGGAATGTAGATTTCAATAGGTCTAGAGATCACTTTGATTCTTCACATGCCCAGACAACATTCTTTGTAGGAGTGCTTGATTCCTATGAAACATACCAATATCTTTCTATGAGAAAACCAGGGAAAATCAGCAGAAGTCTGCTTTTCAGGACAGATTTTTCCTGCAGTTCCCATTAATATTATTTAACAGAGTGTCCTTGCCCACAATGAGTCTTATAGCAGATGCTTCTACTGATTCTGTGACATTGAAAGAAAGCACAAACAATGGCTCCTTACCTGATCACTTTCAAGATAGCTGGTGATGTGTGGTAAGAGGACCTCTTGAAAAAGACAACTGAAATTTTGTGTGCAGCTATGTTCAAGTTCAAGAAGGAAACTTAAATCCAATTACCCACAATTTGTTTGGTTCCTCCTGAAAATTCCAAGAAACACTAGTGACTACCAATGCTGGAAGCAAGCTGTCAGTTAGAAGACACATGGCCTATTTTGAAACCTCTCTTTTTACAATCCACAGAGCTCAGAATGGGGAGTTTCCCAGAAGGTTGGCTACACCACTCTCAATGGGTCTTAAGGAAATGAGGTGTTTCTTACTCCCACTTCAACATAGTTCTTGGCATATTTTGGTGGCTTTCAGTCTGAATATCTGTATGTTCCTATGAGTAAAACCTCATATCTCCAGGAGAAATGCTAATCCACCACACAGTGTTTAGCAGTACCAACGTTATTAGACAGCATTTTAATTGTTTTTGTAGTTTCTTTTTTTTTTTCATTAGGAGAGTCTCAATTCAGAATCTCCTACAGCTTCTTACTAGATATGAAAAAGAAGCATTAACATTTGCTGCCGAATGGTATTTAGAGAAGTCTGAGTAAGAACAGCAGTGACCCTACTGTTCAGGCACATTCAACTTCATGCAAAAATTTAAATTCCCAATGCCACAGAATTTGGCTCTGCATTGAACTATCTACAATTACTAGTTCATTTAAGAACATGGCAACAGGTTTTCTGTTTGCAGAGATAGATAAAATTAGAAAATGAAGTGTTTTGCATCACCAGAGGGCAATGGTGAGGCTTCTCCCCAGAAGGATAGCCAGACATTTCTCAGTGGATATTGACAGAACTGAATTTCTTAGTACTCCCAGGTCAATTTTTGTTTTGGAGCACCAAGAGGCCTGTGTATTTTATAAGAAAACACTGTTGAAGCCATAACAGAAATGGTATAGCACACCATATTGGTTTTCCATTCCAAGTTTAATCTACTCAGTTCTTTTCCACAGATTTGTCTAACTTCAGAGTCCTACTGATTCTAAGACATTGAAAAATGAAAAATTCACAATTGGCACTAACGTGTAGAGAGAACGGTTTGAAAACGGAACTGTGAAAGTGTGTGGTGGCAACTTCAACTTCAAGCAACTCACATAATTCTCAATGGCCACATTGTGCTTGGATGCTCATTGAAGTACTTGAAAACACTACTTAGACTGACACCCTGGAAGCAAGCTTTCCCTGAGGAAACCCTTGTACCAGTTTAAAATGGCTATTTTTATAAGCAGGAAACTTGGTGCAAGATGGGTCTTGCAGATTATTTGCAGTTATATTTCACTGCGGCTAGCATGAACTAAGGCAATTTACAATTCCAGCTAAACAAATCACTGTGGTGCATCTTGAGGCTTATACATTTTAAGAATCCCTTTTTTGTGAAAAAGTGTCACTGCAGTAAACTGAGAAATGCCATTCCCAGTCAGAAATTGAAAAGTTTTGAATAAATACATTTCATTAGTACTACATTGGAGCTGTTTCTTATTCTCAGTTTGACACTGAAATGCAGCATTCACTTTTGCTGGGAGTATTTGTGCACAGAACTTTTTCAAGAAGAGAACTAAAACAGTATGTAAAGGCACTTTCAACTACAAGATGCAAATTTTATTCACAATTTCCAACTGCATTTCTTCTTTCTACTGAGTCACCTAGAAAAAACTTTTTGTTTCATACCCTGAAAACAAGGTTTCAGTTTGTAGACATGGGAGATAATAAAGAGACTTCATTGTCATGGCAAGAGTCCATTGCTAACTTGTGTCCCCCAGGAGGTTTGCTACTTAGTTTTCATGAAGACTTGTGGAAACTCAGTTTCCCTACACACCCAGGTAAGCATTGTGCAAAGGTGTACCTTGGGACTGTGCCCTGTAAAAAATCACTGTGTTTCTCTGAGAAAATGCCTTGTGTAGGCAGTAGCAAAATTTCAATCCATAAAATATATCAGTTACAAATTTGGTATAAAACATTCTTTTCCATGGTGTATTCTTGCTATAGAAGCTCCTTTTGATTCTCAACATGACTTTTCAAAAGCATTTTTCTCAAATGCTGCTAAGGTGTGTGCAAAGAAGTAAGTGAAGGAACAGAACTGAAACAGTGTGTGCAGGCACTTTTCAATTCAAGCAGCAAACTTAGTTCACCTTGTCCACACTGTGTTTGCTTCCTCCATAAACTGCCTTGAAACATTAGTCAATGTGACTCCCTGGTAGAAACTAGTCAGTGTGGAGACCTGTGTGCTCTTTGTTGCTTTGTATATGTCTGTCATTTGGAATAGGAAAGGTCTGTTTATGGCTTTTCTGTGGAAGACTTTGCTACTTAGTTTTAAATGGGGATGGAGGGATCCTTTTCATTTCACTCTTGGTTAAAACCCTCTGCTTAGAGGCACCTTGAGGCCTGTGCATTACCATAGTCACTTTGTTTCTATAAGAAACCTGAATCAAGGCAGCAGAGAAATAATCTGCCTGATGTTAATGTAGAAACTTTTCTCCACAGTTGAGGCTTAATTCAAAAGCTCCTTGTTCTGTTCATTGACACTGAAAAAAAAAAAAGCTTTCACAATTGCTGGTGATATGTGTGCAGGGAACTGCTTGAAAGAAAACAACTGAAACATTGTGTTTAGGCACCTTCATCAGAGCTCTTTCCACAGTTGAGTCTCACATGAGCACCTCCTACTAATTCTCACTGTCACTGAAAATGAAGCATTCAGAATGGCTACTAATATTTTGGAGAGACTTTCTTGCAAGTACACAACTGAAAGAGGATGTGCAGCCACCTTCAACTTCAAGCCAGAAGCTTAACTCACAATTTCCACACTGTGCTTGCTTCCTCATTAAAATATCTGAAAAGTGAGGCTGGAGCAGTGACTCCATGGTTACAGCGCTTGCCTAGCATGCACAAGTACATGGGTTAGAACCCAAGCACCCACACGTACAACTAAGTGTGGAAGCAATGAAAGCCATGTGAAAAAACTCAATTAAAAATTGATTCTGTCTCTGTCTGTCTCTCTCTCTCTCACTGTCCTTCTCTCATTAAAAAAATAAAAATAAAATATCTGAAAACATATGAAGTACTAGTTTACATCACACCCTGAAAGCAAGTTCTCAATTTAGAGATATATGAGTTGAATGAAAACAGCTGGTCCTTGTTACCCAGATCCTGGAGAGCAGAAACTAGTAGGGATACAGCTGGGACAGCAATGCAGTAGGGCTCAACAGCAAACCAACCACTCTTGGTGTGAGCCAGGGAATCTCAGCGCCCTTTCCACCCATGATGGAGCTTATTTTAACCAAGGTGATACCATTCTCATTACCATGTGAATCTATTGCTCCTTTTTGATAGAGAGGCAAAACTATCCATTTGTATATATTGAACTCCCTTCTCCAAAGCTAGACAAACAAAATCCCACAGGGTGTTCCTGTCCACTCTCCTCTCTCCTACCATGTCCCATCTACAGGGATATTTGCTGTTGCTATCTTCCACAGCCATTCAGATTGTGGCCACTTGTCCTACATGAACTCTTACCTGTGTCAGGGCATCACTGACCTAGAACAATGTGACACCCTTCCCTCTGTTCAACACAATAACCTCAGTGCCAAAATCAGTCATGCAAGGTTTTCTGAAACCCTTTCAGGACCTTCCAAGATAATCCAGAGTAAGAGTCAAGGCACTGAAAAGACCTGGGTGGACTTGTATTTCTCTTCTTAGGGCCCTGGAACTACTGGGTTCCATGTATTGGAAAATCCCAAAACATTTGGAAATTCAGCAATCTCTTTCTAAATAATCCATGATTTCACAAGAAAATATAAGGATAATTAGGAAGTATTAAAACTTAACAATAATAAAACTAAGACAGGCCAACCATGTGATACTAAGAGAATGGAGGTTGGGAAATTACAGCCCTGTATTTTAAAAAGCAAGTGCTGAGCTTCAACTGCAACTGGAGCAAATTTGTGAAATGTCCCATAAAAAGCAACATCACTGATGAGCAAAGCCAAGGAGGATGCTCTGAAATCATTAATAAGGCTGACATTCTTGGAATTAGACACAAGAAGAAGAGAAGAAATCAAATGTTAATACTGTGGTGTGAGTCAAGCTTTATGAAAACTGAACATTGTATGTATAACAGGGCATATTCAAATACTTCATGCAGTATTCTGTACAGCTCACATAACATGATAAAGTACAAAAACTCCTTTGGATGAGATAACACAAATTTCCAAAACAGAAGATGGAAAATCTAAATGGTCCAATATGGGTTTAAAGAATTTATACTTGAAATCCACAAAATTTCCAACCTAATCTGGTGAATTACAGCAAGTTATTAAGGAAGAAAAAAATAAACCCTATGATCACTTTGTCTTTCCTTTTTTCTCTTCTTTATCTTTTTTGTTTTCTTTATTTTTTCCTTCTTTTTTTTAAGCAGAGCAGAGCAGAAAGGAGAAGGAACACTTTCCCTCCCTTGCAACCAGAAAGATCATCTTGCTCAACCCACACACGAACAGCACAAACTATACACAGGATTTGCTCTCAACATATGTACAAATTTTGTTTTATTTTAAGCATTTGTGATTTGCTGTAAATCTAATTTGCTATTCCAACAAGAAGCTTTACCATGTATACCATGATGCATAGAGACTAGTGTCTTGATGTCCTGATGAAATCACAAAAATAGTGCCTAATCATAATAATTTTTTCCTGATCACTGAACTTTGTCAAATTTTTTAACATTTAGTGAAGGAGAAGTGATTCTGTCTCCTGGGCATCAGGTCTACAGTCATGTGGGTGTCTCCATTGGGCAATGATCTCTTTCTAATTGCGCAAATCCTTTCCTCAAAGAGATCACCCGCACTAATCTAATAAACCACCTCTTGGTGCTCCAAGTCGGGGGCTCCTTCCAATTCTATACTTTGGTTTGCTCTGTGCCACCAACCAGAAACAGCTCTCTTTCCATGTCTTCTCCTTGATTACACAAACATTTATCAGACAAATACTCTGGTCCGGTGGTGGGTGGCTCTTAAGTGTGAAATATCTCTTGGTTGCTATGGAAAAAAGAGTTTGGCAGACAAGGTCCCAGCCCTCTATGTATGACACAGAGTATGTGAGTTGAGACAAATCAGTCATCACACAGAGCATGTGTTTACAAATGCACACAGAAGTGCCTAGAAAGGAGACAGGAAGAGGCACATAAGAGCTTGTGACAGGTGGATTCATGCAGGGCAAAACAAGCAGACTTAGTTTTTTGAGATGCATTTTGAGCTGAAATGAAGAGGAACTGAAAGTGCATACAGGGGAACATGGTGAAATGAAGGGGAGCAGGTGTTGTGCAGGACATTGATGCTCAAATCCTCCATGGCAGCCAGAGTACAGAGGAGGCCAGGGTAAGAGGCAGAGAACAGCACAACATGAGCTCATGGTGTGAGGATAGGCATGTAGACTGTTTCAGGCCTTTCCTACACTGAGGCCTCAGAGTACTAACCAGGTGCAGTAGGAGAAGATAGTGCATTTAGACAAATTTGTGTCATAGCAGTGTCACAGCTCTTCAGGGTGTTGGTCACCACAGAGCTTTCCACCACAGGCAGGTGATTTCTATCTCCTTTGAACACCTTAGCCCTTTCCTGTACCACTTGCAGACTTCTTGGAGCTTTCTTGTACTGTCCTATCACATTCTCAATCAATCTCTCCATCCTCACCACATTTACAAGGTCTGGGAAGTCTTCCATCCCTTTAAAGAACAATGTAATGCCCAATAATGCAATTGTGGATGAAGCTGAGAAAAAAGTAAAGGAAAAATACAGATGTATTCCCATCCAGACATCAAACAGAAGATGAGCCACAGCGCACCTGCACAGGGTCCTCTGTGCTGCAAAGGAACACTGATTTTTAGAGAGAGAGATTCATTTTATTTACTTTTTAATCTGGCCTTAGTTTCTCCAATACTTAGTTGTGTAAGTGTGCTGGGGTTTAAACCTACGTTCACACATGCCAAGCATACACTCCAATGACTGAACCACTGCTCAAGCCCATGGAACATTGATTTTAAAAATCATATTTTCTTCTAATCTTGTAATTTTCCATGTTCTACAATAGTCAGCTTTTGATGCTTTCACTGGGATTCTCTTCTGTCTGCTCATGGTTTCTCCTACATTGGAGATTGTTCTCATGCAATGAGTGATGGGAGGGTCCATCGGTAATGACAAGGACTTTGTAAAGTGACCCTGGAGCAGCCCTTTCAATGAAGTCTCAGTACACTTAAGTAATGTTCTAGGGTGCACTTGGACATTCCATTTATCATGTATTTGCACAATTTCTTTGCCTTTTTACAGACTGCTTTGAAACAGTAGCATCTTGCTAGGTTGGGGGCTCCTGGCTCATCTCACTGTGGGCCTACCTTAGGCAAAAGGCCAGACAGGTTACTCACAGATTCCAGCTGTGTTCATCTAGGGACACAAAAGGGCAGTGGAGCCAGTGTTCTGGATAAGGACTGGTGCCCTAAACTTTTTGCCATTAGTGACTGGGAAGTAGGGGTCTACAGTGCCCAATTCAGGAATGAAGTTGACACAGGTGCAGTGTTCCAGGACTGAGATCAGGCTGAGCAGAAAGTCAAAAGGTTTAGCACAGTGGGAACCACAGTGCACAACCTGGTGTCTGTCATGGAGATTTGGGAGGAGAATCCTCCAGGATCCTTCAGTAGTTCCCACTGCTATTCCCATCCTTTGGGAAGCCAGGATGCAGCAAGCCAGGTGTTTCCAATCAGCCCAGGCTGTTTTAAATGGGATTATTTTAGTCAACACATTTCCATAATTGATTTAGCCCCATCTTTTTCGCTAAAATGCATTGAATGGTCAGGTGTCGGCCCTCATAGCCATCAATTTGTGCTAGTTTCCACACTCTATTAGCTGAGTCTTAGGAAACTTTAAACAAGGCTTGCTTCATATAACACCACTCATTCAAGTCAATGTTTTCTCCACATTTGATTCACAAAGGAAAAACATATGAAAATTATGTTGAGGAAAAAAAACAAGACTTTATTATAAAACATGGAGAAGAAAAACACATTGCAAGCAAGATTTGGGAAGAGAGAATAAGGAGGTATAGGCAGCAGTGGGCATCCCACCTGTTCCTAGGCTGGAAGAAAATGGGTGAAGAGCATCCTACTCCTCTAGCAACATCTCTGGCTACTGCCATCTAACTGCCTCTAAACACTAAAATTGGGCCAAAACAGCAAGAAGACTGCACAGAGGAAATGCTCAAGAGACATGTCCTACGTGGTGCGAAAGAGGTTCATAGCAGCAGCCCACTTCGATTCCCCAGAAGATATTGCCCAAGGGCTAAGCTGGATTCAGGAGCATCTCTCCAATTGCTTGTCCAAGGACCCTGTCAGGAACCCACAACTGAGCCTGGGGAAACAGATCCTTAGGACCTTTTTATACCAGATCAAGCAAGATGGATGTGTAGGGAGATTTATAAGAAAGCAGTGCAAAGGCAAGCACCTTCAATTTCAAGCAGCAAACAATTCAAAATATCCAGGCTTTGACACTTCCTCCTCAAAATACTGAAAAATATGACATTAACTAACACTGAAAGGTTAGTTATGGCACACAGTTATTGACTGATTTTTTTTTTAAAGAGAGAGGGACAGTGAGAGAGACAGAGAAAGAGAGAAACAACTTTAGTTTTTCACATGGCCTTAGTTGCTTCAACACTAAGTTGTGTACGTGGTCCTTGGATTTGAACTCAGGTCCTCATGCTCACCAGGCAAGTGCCAAAACCATTGAGCCAATGCTCCAGCACCATATTGACTGATTTTTTAAGAGAGGGGCAGTGAGAGAAAGAGAGTAACAATACCAATTTTATTTAGTTTTTCACATGGCCTACATTGCTCCAACACTTTCTTGTATACAACATGCTGCATTTGAACTGACATCCTGGAGCATGCCTGGCAAGCACCATAATAACCAAGACACTGCTCAAGCCTCCTATTTAATGTGCTTTTGTTTTTGTTTCTTGCTTTTTTTTTCAAGCCAGAAAGGTCAGTTGTGGGGTGTTTCCCTAGGAACATTATTTTTAATGGGGCTTCAAGGACCTGATTTCTTCTTCCTCCTAAACACAATACTTGAGGATACTTTGGGCCCTTCCATTCTAAGAATCACAATGTTCATATGAGAAAACCCTGCTGTCACCAGTAGAGAAATGCTAATCCAGAACATAGTGTTTAGATGTCCCAAATGTAATATTCAGCAAAGTTTTCCCATAGAAGTGTCTAACTAGAGAATCTGCTACTGATTTTCACTAGATACTAAAAGAAAGCATGAATATTTGCTGCCAAAGTGTGTGCAGACAACTCTGAGTAAAAATAGCACAAAAACCATCTGTTAAGGCACCTTCAACTTCATGCAACATCTCTAATCCACAAACTTCACAATATTTGGTTCCTCCTTTACCCAAAAAATAGTTGAGCATGTGGTGCTGGAGTTCGAACCAAGGTCCCTGTGCATGCCAACCATGTGCTCCAACCACTGAGCCACTACTGCAGCCCCATCAACTAGCTGTATTTCACAAGCAAGAACTCAGCCATGGGGAGTTTCTCCTGGAGGTTTGTTACTTTGGTTGCAATGGGGCTTCAGGAAATGGAGTTCCTTCTCATTCTTGCTTAAACATACTTCTTATGGACACTTTGAGTCTCTGCATTCTAATAATCACTATGTTCCTATGAGAAAACCCTGGTATCTTCAGCAGAGAAATGCTACTCCAGACATATTGTTTAATAGTTCCAAAAGTACTACTGAGGTGTTGTTTTCCATAGTAAAATCTTCCATCAAAATCTCCTTCTGATTCTCACAATGACACTTAAAAAGAACTATTAGTATTTAGTGCTGGTGTGGGTGCTCACAAGTCCTAGTAAGAACAGCATGAAACCAGTGTGCAGGTACCCTCAAATTCATGCAGCACATCTAATTCACAAATTGTCTTGGTGATTGGTTCCTCATTAAACTATCTAGAAGCACTTGTTCATTTCTATCCCTGGAAGTAGGGTTTCAATTTGGACACATATGTGAAAATTGAAAATGGATGCTCCTTGTAATCACCAGAGGTAGAACTAAGGTTTTTCCCCAAGAAGGATATTTGCATAGATTTCAATGGAATTCAGTGAGCAAACATTTTAACACACCCAGTTAAATTTCTATTTTGGAGCCCCTGAGGCCTGTGCATTTTATGAAACACTTTGTTCCGTTAAGAAATTCCAGTAGAAGCCAGAAGAAAAATGCTATGCCATAACATAATTTATTACCAGCACCATATTTAATCTTCAAAGTTCTTTTCCACACTTGTGTCTTACTTCAGAAACCTTCTGATTCTAAGATGCTAAAACTGAAGAATTCACAATTGACATTATTGTGTGTTTCAGAGGAGCGTTTGAAACTGGAACTCCCACAGCATGTGCCAGCACCCTCAACTTCAAGCAGCACACTTAATTCTGTGTGGTTTCAAAAGGGCTACTTTTCATACGTAGGAATTTCCATGTGAGAGGTGTTTTGCACAAAGTTTGCATTTAGATTTCAATGGGGTTCATGGAAAATCAGGTTATTTAAACTTACAGTTAATCATGTCACTTAGGGTATTCTGTTTCTATAAAAACCTGGTGAAGTAAGATGAGAAGGAGCAGTCAAAAACAGATTTTTTAAAACAGTTTCAATGGTAATATACATATCCCTTTACCTCATTTGCATCTTACTTCACATGCTATGGCTTATTCACATGAGGTCACTTCCAAAACAACACTTAATTGCTGGTAAGATGGGCTCAGAGACCTGCTTGAAAGAACAGAACAGAAATGCTGTGTGCAGGTAACTTCAATTTCAATCAGCACACTTAAAGCATCCATCATTTTTTGGTTCCTCCTTCAAATACCCAGAAACACTGGTGAGTATCAGATTAGAAGGTTGTTTTCGGGAGATATATACATTGTTTTCAAATGGTTGTGTCCTCCAGGCAAGAAAGGTCAGTGTTTGAGTGTTTCCCATTTGTTTTCAATGGAGTTTCAGGAAATGGAGTATCTTGTGGCTTTTCCGTAAACATATTTCTATATCCACACTGTGTTTGATTCCTCATTAGCCTACCTAGAAGGACTAGTTAGTTTGAGAACCTGGTAGGAAGTTGACCATTTGGAGGCACTGGTGAGCTCTAAGACCTGTTGTTCATTGCAATAACCACCAGAGGGTTATGCTGAGGATGTTATCCAGAGGTATGCTACATAATTTTCAAAGGGTCTTCAGGAAACTCACTTTCTGCACTCTCCCAATTCACAGTTCTGCTTAGGCGCTCTGTTGGATGTGTGCATTTTAAGAATCACTATTTCTAGGAGAAAGCACTGGTGAAGCCCACAGAGAAGTGCTGTTTCAGGAAAGATTTTTCTAACAGTTCCCATGTTAATACACAGCGTTTTACATCAGGAGCTCTTGATTCTCACCTTACACTGAAAAGATTGTGTACAGACTTACTGCTAATGTGGGTGCAGGATACTAATTCAAAGAACAGAACTGTAGATGTGTATGCAGGCACCATCAACTGCAAGCAGGAAAATTAATTCTCATTATCCACAGTGTCTTTGTTTCCCTATTGAACTACCCCAAAACACTAGTTTGATTGAGATCTTGGTACCTAGGTGTCACTTCAGAGACATTTGTGCTCTTTGAAAATGGATGCTCATTGCAATTACCAGTGGGTACTGCAAGGAGGACTCCCTTGATTTTTTGCTGTTTAGATTTAAAAGGGGCTTTAAGAACTTGACTTTCTTCACACTCCCATGGGGACATTCCTCTAAAGGGCACCACTGGCCTCTTCATTCAGAGAATCACTGTGTTTCTATAAGATAACCATGATGAAGCTAGCAGAGAAATCCTTTTGCAGAAAAGATTTTCAATCAGTTCCCAAGTTAATGTACAGAGATGTTTCCCACTGTTGAGTCTTACTTCCATATCTCCTAACAATTCTCATTATGAAACTGAAAAAGGAAACCTTTACAATTGCTGTAAATGTGTGTGCAGGAAATTGCATGAACAATATAGGGCTGAAACAGTGTTTGAATACACATTCAACTTCAAGCAGCAAATTAAATTTACATTGTCCATAGTGTGTTTGATTCCTTGTTAAACTACTAGAACCACTAGTTAGTTTGAGACCCTGGTGCTTGGTGTCAGTTTGTAGACATACATGAGCATTGAAAGAGGCTCTTCATTGAAATTTCAAGAGGACAGTGCTAGGGTGTTTCCTAAAAAGGTGTCTACTCATTTCCTCCAGGAAACTAATTTTCTTCATACTCTCAGATAATTATTCTAAGCAGAACCTTGTGGGTCTCTCTGGGACTTCTATCAAACACATTGTTTCTCTGAAAGAAACCTTTATGTAACCAGCAGAGAAATTCTATTCTAGAACAGATTTTTTTCTAGCACTTCCAAAGATACTATACACAGTTCTTTTCCATAATTCAATCTTGGCTCAAAACTCCTTCAGATTCCCACTATGACACTGAAATAAAGCATACAAGATTCTATAACATGTGCAGAAAACTAAATGATGCAAAAGAATGGAAATAGTATGTGCAGCCACCTTGTTCTTCAATAGCAAACTTAATTCACAATATCCACAGTGTGTATGATTCCCTGTTAAACTGCCAAGTAACAACAGTTTCACAGTCTGGTTTCAAACTGTCAGTTTGAGAAATCAGTGCTCTTTGATGAACAGCTGTTCAATGCAATCACCAGAGGACACTGATAGAGTATTTCCTAACAACGTTTGCTAGGTTGCTTTCAATGGATCTTGGGCACTCAGATTCTTCACACTCCCATTTAAACATTCTGCTCAGGGACCCACTAGGGCCAGCATATTCTAAAAATCACTATGATTCGGTGAGAAATGCATGGTGAAGTCATCAGAGAAACTCTCTTCCACATGGATTTTTCTAGGTGCTCTTTTTCACAGTTGAGTCTTACTTCAGAAGCTCCTTTTCATTCTTGCCAAGGCACTGTAAATGAAGCAATGAAAATTGCTAATATGTGTGCAGTGTACTACTTGAAACATCAGAACTGAAATGGGAGGTTCAGACTTCATCAATTTGAAGCAGCAAGATAAATCCACTATCCAAACCATATTTGGTTCCTCATTCAACTACCTAGAAAGACTAGTTTGTTCGAGGCCCTCTTATAAGGTTCACTGTTTGGAAGCTTTAAAAACTGTTGTTCATTGCAATTGCTGGAGAGCTGTGCAAGCTCTGTTCCCCAGAGAGATGGCTACTTGGTTTTCAAAGAATTTTGAGGCAACTCTGTTACATCACACTCCAAGTTAAACATTTTGCTTAGGGGCTCCTTGGGCCATGTGCATTCTAAGAATCACAGTATTACTATTAACAAAAGGCTGGTGAAGCCAGCAAAGAAAAGGTATTCCACAATGATTTCAAACAATTCCATAGTTAACATACAGCACTCTGTTACACATTTGAGTCTCTTCAGAAGCTCCTCCTGAGTCTCACCATGACATTCAAAAAGTAGCATTCAGAGTTGCTGCTGATGAGAGTGTAGGGAACTAATTCAAAGTACAGAACTGAAATCATGTATAAAGGCACCTTTATTTTCAAGCAGGAAAATAATTTCACATTAACCATGGTTGGTTTGTTTCCCTGTTGAATTACATAGAAACTCCAGTTAGTTTGAGATCTTGGTACTAACTTGTCATTTTGGAGAAATGTATACTTTGAAAACAGATATACACTGCAAACACCAAGGTAAGTGCTAGGGAATATCCATTTAACTTTTGCTGCTGAGATTTCAGTGGGGCTGGATGGGTCAGAAATTCTTTTATTTTTTTTATTTTTGTACAACCATACAAGTTTTTAACAAAGTATTATCAAATGATTATAGATTCTGGATATTACAATTACCCCCAGGAGTGCCCCCCAATTACTCACCCTTAACCCTCCCTTCCCCATCCTCCCATATCTCTAAAAAAAGGATTATGTTGTACAGCATTATATCTTATCTGGATTTAACACATGATAATAGCCCAACTTTCTCACTGGCCAGGGTGTAGTCCCAACCTCCACAGATGAGTGGAGACAATTGACCACTAGTTCTCTGGGTTAAGCTGATTTTACTCAGCATGATTTCTCCCATAGCATAGCCATTCATTTACATTCAAAGGCTGCAATATCATTGTTTCTAATTGCTGTGTAAAATTCCATGGTATAAATGTACCACAGTTTTTGGATCCATTCATCCAGTAAGGGACATCTGGGTTGTTTCCACAGTCTAGCAATAGTAAATTGTGCTGCTATGAACATAGATATTGCTGTGTCAATATAATGTGCTGATTCTAAGTCCCCTGGAAAGATACCCAGGAGGGGAATAGTAGGGTCATATGCTGGGCTCATCCCTAGTTTTTTCAGGATTCTCCACACTGCATTCCAGAGGGGCTGTACCAGTCTGCAGCTCCACCAACAGTGTATTAATTTCCCCATCTCTCCACAGCCTCTCCATCATCTATTATTGTTTATTTTCTTCATCTTTGCCATTCTGACTGGTGTAAGGTGATATCTTAATGTGGTTTTCATTTGCATTTCTCTGATTACTAGAGATTTAGAGCACTTTCTCCGGTATTTATTGGCTTGATCAATGTCCTCTGGTGAGAAGTTTCTATTTAGCTCTTTGGCCCATTTATTAATTGGGCTGTTTGTGTTTTTGTAGTTGAGATTTTTGAGGATTTTGTAGATTCTGGATATGAGACACTTGTCAAGGAATCATAGCCCAAGACTCTCTCCATTTCTGTAGGAAACCTTTTGACTCTTTTGATTGTTTCCTTGGCAGTACAAAAGCTTTTTACCTTTATGGCATCCCATTCACTGATTTTTGACTTTACTTCCTTCACTTTAGGAGACAAGTTGAGAAAGTCATTGCCTACTCCCAAATGCTGAAGTGTTGGACCTAATTTGTCTTCTATCAGTTGCAAGGTAGCTGGTTTAAATCTTACAAGAAAGCTTTCTCTTTAAGGGCACCCTTGGCTTCTCCATTCTAAGAATCACTTTTCCTATCATAAGCCCATCTAGAAATCACCAAAGAAATTCTATTGTAGAAAAGATTTTTCTAGCTGTTCCATATTTGAAATATGCTTATTGTATAATATTCAGTCTTACTTCAGAAGCTTCTACTTATTCCATGACATGCAAAAGAAGCATTTACAATTTATCTTAATAATGTACAGAGAATAGCATGTAGACACAGAAGTGAAACAGTTTGTACAGGCATTTTCAACTTAAGAAGCAAACTCAATTCACAATTTCCACACTTCTTTTGGTTCCTCATTAATGTATCTAGAAACTCTAGTTATTTCATGACAATTGTAGCCAGTTGTCAGTTTGGAGACCTATGGGAGTTCTAAAAGCAGCTGTTTGGCTCTTCATTGCAATAGCCAGAGGACAATACTAGGGACTTTCCCCAGAAGTTTTCTTACAGAGTTTTCAAAGGAATTTCAGGGGATTCATTTTATTGATACCACCAGGTAAACATTCTGCTTAGGGGCACTTGGCACCTGTGCATTCTATGAATTTCTATGTTTCTGTGAGAAAACCCTGCTGAAACTAGCAAATAAATGCTGTTCTTCTAAAGACTTTTCTACCAGTTCCAAAGTTCATATGCAGAGTTCTTTTCCACAGTTCAGTCTTATTTCAGAAGCCAATTTATTTTCTTAAAATAACAGTGAAAATGATGTGTTCAAATTTGCTTCTAATGTATGTGCAGAGAACTGCTTAATAGAATGATCTGAAACTGTGTGCACACACCTTATTTCAAGCAGCAAACTAATTCACAATGTCTGCACTGTGCTTCCTTCCTCATTAAAATACCAAGAAACAGCAATTAATTTGAGCATTTGGTAGCAAGATTCTAATTGGGAGACATTTGTGTGCTTTGAAATAGGCTGTTCTTTGCAATCACCAAAGAGAAGAGCTAAGCAGTTTGCCCAGAAAATCTTCTGCTTAGGTTTCAATGGGGCTTAAAAGAACTCCAGCTCTCACACTCCCAGTGAACATTCTGCGTAGGGCCACCTTTGGACTTACCATTCTAAGTACTGCTTTGTTCCTATGAGAAAACCCTGTAAAACCAGCAGAGATATGCCATTCCAAAACACATTTTTCTAGCACTTCCAAAGTTAATACACAGGGATTTTTCCACATTAGAGGGTTTCTTGAGGAGTTCATTCTGATTCTTATCATGACCAGAACTGAAAGAGCATTTGCAGCCACCTTCAACTTCGAGTAGCCAAGTGATTATACAAAGTCCACACTGTATTTGTTTCTTATTAAAAAAAACACTATTGAGTATGAATAACTGGAAGCAAGTTGTCTGTTTGGAGATATATGTGCACTTCAAAATCGGCAGTGTTTGCAATCTCCAGAGAGCACTGTTAGCACATTTCCCAGATAGTTTGCTACATAGTTTTCAATGGGGCTTTTGTAAACTCAGTTTCTTCACACTCCCAGTTCAACTTTCTACTTATGGACCCATGGGACATGTGCATTCTAAGAATGTCTACATTTATATGAGAAAACACCGGTACCTGCAGTGAAATGCGATTCCAAAGCTGATTTTTCTAGCAGTACAAAATTAATATACAGAGTCATTTTCTACAGTTTACTCTTGCTTAAGAAGCTCCAACTGATTTTCACTATGACACTGAAAAAGAATAATTCAAAATTACTGCTAGGAAGCTGAAATAACATCCTTATCTCTCAACTTGCACAAAAATATTTAATCAAGTGAGTCAAGGAACTGGAAAATAATCAGTTACCATACAACTGCCAGAAGATAAATTAGGACCAACACTCCAGCACATGGGGGAATTGGAAATGTCTTCCTCAAGAGAAATCCCAAAGCCAAAAAAAAAAAGTCAAGTATTAATGAGTGAGATGCCAGTAAATTAAAAAATAACTTTTGCTGAACTAAACAACTGGTCAAAATTATCAACACAGAACCCACAGAATAGGAGGAGATAGTCATGGTCTCTGTTTCCTCCAACAGAGAATATCCAAAATTTATAAAAAACTTAAAAAAATGGATATCAAAGACATAAGCAATCCAAACAATAAATGGGCCAGAGAGATAAACAGAAACTTCTCAGCAGAGCAAATCGAGCAGTCCAATGAATACATGAAAATGTGTTCTAAATCACTACTAATCAGGGAATTGAAATTTTTTTTAAAAAGTAAGAATTCACCTCACCCCAGTCAGATTGGAAAAGATGAGGAATACAAACAATAACAAAAGCTGGATGGGTTGTGGGGAGATAGGAACACTAGAACACTGCTAGGGGAACTGCAGACTGGTACAGCAACTCTGGATAATAATGGATCCTCTTCAAAAATTCAGGGATGTATCCACTCTATGAACAAGCTATCCCACTTCTTAGTATTTTTCCACAGGAGTTAGAAACTGCACATTACAGCAACATACCAAAATCAATGTTTTCAGCAATACAATTTACAATACCTGTTTAGGAAATCAACCCAGATGCTCCTCACTGGATGAAAGGATGGAAAAGCTCTGGTATATACAAACAATGGACTTCCACTCAGCCCTTAGAATCAACTATATTGTGGCCTTTGAAGGTAAATGAAAGGCAATGAAAGGAATTATATGGCACAAAGTTAGCCATACCCAGAGAGGCAAGATTCAAATGTTTTCCCTCATTTGTGGAGGCTAGAGCAAAACCAAGGCTTCCGTGAATCGGTAGTCACACTCATGTGTTTGACTCAGCAAAGGCATAGCAACAAATAATCTCGGGGAACTACTAATCTATGGATTTGTTGTGGGGAGGACAATGTGGGAAGATGGGAGGGAAAATAAGGAGGGCTCTGTGGAGATAATCAACAATGAAATGTACTCTTTACCATCCCCTCCCCCATGAGGCCAAAGAATACTTAGGCAATAATTTGTTTCGTGAAAATTCACAATCATATATACAAATACAGGTGCATGGATAATTTTATCTGTTAAAGCAGTGTAATATAGAAGAATCAATAGAGTGGGGAGTGGGTGATGTAGGGGTAACTATGGTTTAGGCTCAAACACATATCATATTTTTACTTTATATGCATTTAAAATGATACAACTACTCAACTCCTTAATTTAGGAAAAAAAAAACAAAATTGCTGCTAATGTCTGTTCAGAGAAAACATTGAAATAACAGAACTAAGCACTGTGTGCTGACACCTTAAACCTCAAGCAGCAAACTTAATTAACAATGTACATATTGTTTTTGATTCCTCATTAAAATTCCTCTCAACGAGTTTGTTTTTGGAGAACCTGGTAGCAAGTTGTAAGAATAGAGGTACTTGTGGGGTATGAAGATGGCTGTATCTTCCTAACTGGTTAGTTCAGTCATAGAGCATTTGTCCCAAAATTTTGCTACCAGTTTTCAATGGGGCTTGAGTGAACTCAGGTTCTTCACAAACCCTGTATGACATTCTGCTTGGAGGCACCTCTTGACTTGTGCATTTTAAGAATCACCATGTCACTCTGAGAAAACTCGGATGAAATAAACAAAGTGCTCTTCCAGAAGATATTTCTGTAAAATTGTCTTTTCTTTCTTCTTTTTCTTAAGTGGGGTGGAGTGAGAGAAAGATAAATAGGAACCAAATCTGATTTATTTTTTAATCTGGAACTTGTTTCTCTGACACTTAGTTGTGCATGTCATGCCGGCGTTCGAACCTGGGTCCTTACACATGCCAGGAAGCATGTACACCATTCAGCGACCATTTCAGGCTTGCATATGAACTTTTGAAGTGCTACAAAAATGTGTTAAGAACTGCAGGCTTCACCAAGCTTTTCCCAAAGAAAAAAATGATGCATTCGGCCCTGGGCCCCAAGTTGCTCCTAGAGAAAATATTTTACTGGCAGTGTGAAGAAATTCATGGCCCTCCACACCCACTGAAACCTAACTGCAAACTTTCTGAAGAAAGGCCCTAGGAGTCACACTTTGCTCTTGCAATGACAGCCATTTTCAAAAGGCAATTTGTCTCCAAACTTAGCTTTGTAAGTTTGTTTTCCATCTTATTTCCAGAGTCTAAAATTAACAAGTGCTTCAAAGTTCAACAAGCAACCAAATTCAGTATGCACAATCAGAATAAAGTTGGCAGCTGGAGGTAAAAGCTTTCTGCATGAATGTTTTCAGTTTTCTTTCCCACACACATTTCAGGCAACTGTGATGGCTTATATTTTCATGATCATAGTGAGAAAATGCAGGAGCTTCTAAAGTAGGAAACAACTGTGAGAATGAGTTCTGTAGATGAATATGGAAGTGCTACACAAAAGTCTCTGTTTGCATCACCAGACCTTTCTCATAGAAACATTGATTATTATTATCCCCAGGTCACAAGGTTCTCTGGGTAAGGATTTTTTAACGTGGAATGTGAAGAAACTCGATGACCTCAACCCAACTGAATACTAGGCACAAATTTTCGGAGAGACACCCTAGCACTGACATTTCACACAAGTAAGGAACAACCAGTTTATAAACAGCACATAGTAATTTGTAGAAGTGCAGGCCTCAAATTGCATATAGGAAGAATGTTTAACTAGAAAATTAGAGAAAATTAGAACCCTCAAGCCCCAATGAAAATGAAGTAGCGAACATTCTGAGGAAATGCCCTAGTGCTGATGTCAGGTGAAGACAAGAAACAGTCATTATGTAACAGGCCATATGTCAACAATCTGACAACTTGCTTCATCTCCTAGAAATTATGTTTATCTAGGAGTGTGAGGAAACTCAATTCTCTCATTGCTGTTGAAAACTAAATATATATTCCCACTTCCTGGGAATGTATTCCAGCAATGACTTCTGTTGATTACCTCGAACAGCCATTCTCAAAAGACACAGATGTCCCCAGACAGCCTGTTGCCAGGGTCCAAAAGAAACTCTTGCATCTTGGGAGATGTTTGATTAAAGAAATACAGTGTGAACATTGAGAATTAAGTTAGCATCTTAAAGTTTCCGTTGCATGCACAAGCTATTTCATTTTACTTTTACCAGATCTTTCCACACACACTGCCAGCAAATATGGAGATTATTTATCCAGTGTCATTGAGAGAATAAATAGGAATATCTGAAGTAAAACTCACTTTTTAAAAGAACATAGTTCATGAACTTTGGAAAGCCTACACAAAAGTATTAAACAACTGCATATTTCTTGACTTCAACAGGACTTTCAAAAAGACACATTATTCCTCTATGTACCCAGTGCCCAAGGTACTTGTAAGAAGTATGTTTAACTGGGGATGTAAGAAAATCAAACACCTCAAGCCCTGGGAAATACTAAGTAGCAAATTTTCTGGGGAAACTCACTGCACTGACCTTTTCCACCTGCAAGATACAGCCCTTTACAAACAGTATATGTCTCCAAACTAACAACTTGCTTCCAGGGTCTAAAAGAAACTAGTGCTTATATCTCATTCAATATGTAACAAAATAAAGCGTGAACATTGAGAATTAAAGTAATTCTGCTCCTACCTGTATCTCCAAAGTAAATCAATAGCTGAGTGAATCCTGATGGATCCTTTGGAGGCTCTGAGCTGCCTGGGGCCCTCAATCACTGGGGAAGACAGAAAAGATGAGCCACACTCTAAAATTAGTTATGGAAAAGAGCAGAGAGGATACTAGTTCCCACCAAAAGGAGATTTCTGTGTAACAGGAAGACCAAAGTGGAACAGAAGAGAAAGAACACAGATGCAAGCATGTGTTCAAAATAAAATAAAATAAAATAAAAATCCACAGTGTGATGTCTGTGATGGCAGTGAAGAGAATCAGAGGCTAGAACCTCTCCAAAACTGCAATACAGTAGCCTAAACCAGACTAGTCCAAAGGGTGCAGGAAGAGATGAACCCTGTACACTGAATGCCTTACCCAATACTGGGATAGGTGCTGACTTTCTTGAAACCACACATCCATACAGACCAAAAGAAACTAGACACTCATGGGAATCCCTCTCCAGGTCCCCTACACTGTAGAAGCTCTGCTTTATTTCTATTACATTAGTAAATATGCTTATTTTGCACTCATGCTTTGGGTACTTCTTTCCAAAAGTCATTCATCAAATTTGAAGACAAAAAATCAACCCACTATTAAAGTCTATATTGGAAAATGACTCTACTCCAAATGTGTCAGGAAACCAGTCTCATATGGGAAAGTTGTTGCCTATTGCCTTACATCACATATGGGTAGACCCAGAAGAGGACTGCAATTGAGTCCTTATAAGATTACATATGGGAAACCATTTCAGACCTCACTAACAGGGACATTTTCTCAGCAACAAAAATAGAAAAGAGCATAAAACTATCCATCCAGGAGCTGAGAGACCGTCTAACTGCATAGAATAATTTGCCTACCATTGCCTACCCTAACTTTTTACCTTACCTCCACTTTACACTTCACATCATTTCCAACCAGGAGACTCAGTCCTGTGAAAGACAAGGGAAACAAGGCATCAGAGGAACAACTCATAGGAAAATGGACAGGACCTGAAGGTGTTCTTCTAACTCCTCAGACATGTGTAAATCACAATTCATCACATCTCAGGAGGAAAACCACCCCCAGAAGATAACTTCCCTGCTCATCTGGGGTATCTACAGACACTTAGCTGGCTTGTAACTGTTTCAGAGATTCTCTTTTATATTTTTTCAGGAGGCAATGCCCAGATGGGACATCTCAACCAGTCAATTATTTTTCTTCTTGAACTTCTCTATCCCTTCCTAACACTGCACCACATTCACTTTGATGTATCTACAGAGTGTGCTCCCAGGATCTGAGCTCCATCAGCATGTTGATTGCTGCAAATGTGGAGTGTACCCTCTGTAGTCAACTGGCACACTGACCTCAAAATCCACACAGCTAATTTAAGTGCATGGAGCAGTTTCCCACATGGCTAAGGAATGAGAAGACAAGCATTCTCCATGCCTATCAGAAAATGGCTGCTTCTCCTTTCTATACAGAAATGCCTTGAGATGTTCAAACTTAAGCCTGAGACAAGAAAACTTGAAGAGTTTCACATTACACTGTGAGTAGGGGACAGAGCCAGACAGATAAGTGCAGGACAAACTCAACTGAAAGAAAGAGCCACCTAATGTAGTGATGCTACTTTCACACGAATCCTCATGGAACACCCTGAATGCCTCACAGATGTAGAATGCCACTGTCACTCCAGCGGCAACCATGGGCCTAGGCCTACAGATCCATTCTTGAAAAACAAAAGCATTCCTTGTACTGGCTCATTCAAACTGTTTCTTGAGTTAAAGGAATGGTCATACAGGATTGAGTGCACCAATAGGAAGTGTACAGGGTGTAGTCACCCCTGCTGTGGGAACTGCCACTTGACATCTACCTTCATGACCAGGAAGGTAAAGTGTTTTGTTTCCCATCCACCAGAGGTCCCTAATGAACAGGTATACACTTTTGGAAGGTAGTCACTTCCTTTTCATTCATTTTTCTGTTAATGTATTAGGCCATTTGTCCACATGAAGATCTCAGGCAGAGATGACATCAAACCACCTGGACGGGAAGGAGGAGGATAGAAAATTCACTTTTGTTCTATAACATATGAAAATATTATTTCTATGTATAACATAATTTTAAGTGATTGATGGCACACTGTTTGAAAAAGGAAGTATGCCTCTTGAGCATGTTCATGCCTCATTCCAGAATAGGGATGGCAGGAGACTATTTCATTATTTCCATGTTAAAGAGCAAATTCTCTTATATTTTCATTTTAAAAAAATGACTCAAATTCTTCCAATTTGTGGATCAATTTATATGGAGTTTGGGGTCATCACAGTCATCCTCACAGTCATCAAAGAGCAGAACAAAGTAAAAATTACTACACTTCTTGGCACCATGAGAGCACTCAGCTCAAAGGACCAACCAATACTCCCAAAATTGAAGTGGCTGCCACATTCAGACCATCAGCTAGACTGACCATTGGGGCTTTGCTGGAGACAGTCTGGATAGAAAAACTGACATGACCATTGGTAAATAGCTTAGTGCAGTGTGGTCAAGCATGAGAGCTTAGAAGCCCCAGTGGAAGAACCTGTCTCCTGGAGCTCCTCACACCTCCACATAGGTACATCCAGTTATCCTGAGAGTTTTACACAATGAACAATTGAGAAATCTACCCTCATGCTTCCAGCAGGGAGAGAAAAAAATGGAAGCATTAGGATGTATACAATATCAAGTCCCCAGCAATTCCTCCCCTCCCCTAATACCCACCCCTTTGTCCCTTTTCTCTACTGATCTTCCTTTGATTTCCATGAGATTCCTGCCCAACTTTGCACAGTCAGCAGGGATGTTGATATGTAGTTTGGCTCCATGCTGTTTACTACTGTGGTTTTAGTATGAGTGCCATACTGGCTTTATAGAATGAATTTGAAAATATTCTAAACCTTTATTTTTCAATGAATAATTTAAGAAGCACTGGCATTAGATCTTTAAAATTTGGGTACAATTCAGCTGATAATCAATCAGGTCTTGAATTCTACTTTGTTGAGACCTTTTTATTACTGTCTCTATCTCATTGCAAGTAATTGGTTTCCTTAGATTTTCTAGGTCATCACGATTTACTTTTGCTACATCAAATTGATCTAGAAATGTAGCCACTTCATCTAGATTTTCCAATTTATTGGAGTACATTTTCAAATAATCCCTAATGATTCTATGGATTTCTGTGACATCCATGATGATTTCTCCTTTTTCATCTATTTTTTTTAAACTTCAAATTTTATTGCTTTCCTTATTAATGAGCATCATGAGCATTATACATACATAGTATAATTTACCTTTTTAAATATTAAAGCATTAAAATATGTTAAAATTTATAAAAATCAATATTATATAAGCTGGCACATGAAAATTAATTTCTATGGCATGTACTATAAGCACACTGAGTTCAGAGGCTCTGTCTTTCCTACGTACTATTTATCACTAACAACCATCACAGGACTTGGAATGCAGTAATTACCAATCCATTCTGGGTGAATTATGTTTAGAAAAATGTTGATTTAATAATCAGAAAGTAATGAAATTAATATTTTCTTAAATACTTTGCAAAGAATCACAAGTCCCTCAAAATAAGCTTTTAATATTTCTACTGTATATGCATATATGTGTGCATATGTATGTATATATACACATATATATTTATTTATTCATGGTAGAATTACAAGATACTACATTATAGATTCCACATTATTATAAAAGTTTGGAGGTTGGAAAAGGGCATTGGGTAATGAGCTTTTTAGGTGTTCAAGAAAGCAAAGCACAGCAAGCTCCTAGGAATTGACTGATTGATAAAATTTACTCAGTTAAATAAATGAAAAGAAATATGACCAAGAATTTCAGGCAGTGAAAATTGCTTAAGTGAAAACACAAAAGTAAATCTGCATGTAATATGTTCAAAGCATAATGTGCATCTGTATAAAATCCAAAAGATTAATTTCTGCCAAAATAAAATTTTGTTTCTCTTCTATTTTTCTTTAAAGTATGTAAGTAAATATTATCATAATTAGTTTAAACTTTAAAAGACTTGGATTTCTTTTTTTTTCTTATTTCATTTAGTACAAAGGCCCAAGGTTATAGAATTTCATGACTATGATGTCTTGGCGACTTATGTACTCTTTACTGAACATTTCATCTACTTCACTCTTCATCACATGGCACTAACTCACATAGAAAAACTAATATAAATGAGAAATTGAAAAAAAATCTCAGGGCTTAAGGATAATTTGAATTTGGCTTATGTAAGCTTCTAGAAGCTTAGTTCTATGAAGATCGTGTGAACTTTTGCAAAACTTTCTAAAGCTATTTTTCTCATTCACATATGCCCAACATAGTTTAATTATTTTTAAATCTTAAGAATATGTGGATGTAATGACCATTAAGTTGCAAAGAGAGATAATGAATGAAGACATAATTTCAGAGCTATTTTTATTATTATTCTTATTCTTTTGGTAACTTTGGCTAAGACCTTATCTATCTTGGCATCTTTTCCAAGAACCAACTTTCTCATTTATATGTAGCATTTTTTCTCAATTTCATCCTTGATCTTAATGGTTTCCTTCCTTCTACTGGTTTTGAAATTGGTTTGATCTCCTTTTCTGAGTCTTGAGATGCAGCATTAGGTTGTTGACTTGAGATCTTCCTGATTTTCGTAAGTAGGTATTTATAGCTGCAAACATTCCACTTAGAACTGCCTTCATACTATGCCACAATTCTGGTATGTTGTATCACTAGTCCCATTAGAGTGCATGAATGTTTCAATTTCTCCTGAAACACATCCATCATTCAAATGTGTATCGGTTAATCTCCATGTGTTTATCTATTTTCTGTGGGTGCCCATGTTCTTAAAAGATGCAAGCAATTGTATCAGTTTTTTAATTTGCTAACATTTATATTTGGAGAATGCTCTATGAATGCTGAGAAAGGGTATTCAGCTGTTGTTTGCTTTTAAATATTCTACAGTTGTTGGTTAAATCCATTTGATTTACGATATACGCTCTACAAAGAACAGGGAGATATTTCCCTTCTTGTCCGATGACTTGGTATCCTTGCTTTGTCCCCAGTAGTTGCATGTTCCTCCCCTGCTCAAAAATTCCTCTTGGCTCCAATCTTACCCAAATTGAAAGCAATAGTCTTCAGCAGCCAAGAGACTCTGCATGATAGTCTGGCTCCCTCTTCTCTCATGGACCCCATATTCCTTCTCCTCCTCTCTGATCTGGTTTTTATCAGTCTCCTTGCTACCTGGTACCCAGCTCAAGGTCTTTGCTTATGAAAATTCTGATACCAGGAACACCCTTCTGGCACATGCATACATCCTTCTTTCCTCCAGCTCTTCCTTCCTCCACACCAGACAGCAAGTACATAAGTAAGTACTTTCCTTCACTTGCTTCTCATTTTGCATCTTACAGAACAGGGTCTGGACATAGTAGATGTTCAATAAATATTTATGGGACAAGAATGGGAGGGGAGAGGAAGAGAGTTTTCTTTTAAGATCCAGCAGACAATATCCATCCTTTACTGCTATCAGCTAAAACATCTTGAAGTAGAGCTCCAAGCAAAATCTTCCTCACTCATACTATTCTATACCTCCCTGCTACCTGTTGAGCCAGTCCAAATGATGTAGCCTGACTTTCTCACTTTTACACAGACTGGGATGAATGGACCTTCCTGTCTCATCTCCCTCTCCTATATGTAAACTGACCCCAAACTGTTTTCCAGCGACTGTCTGAATTCAGAGCTACTCCCCCAGTGTCCCTTGTATGCCAGTATCCCAAGATTCTTGAAATGTGGTGCTTGAATCCTGACTGCTCCATGGACTGGCAGTGTGATTTCAAAGCACGCTGCTTAAAATCTCTGTGCCTTCAGTTCCCATATATTAAGTAAAGGAGATGATTGTTATCTTCTTGGGGCCATGGAGAGGAGCTAAGGAAATCTGCCTTGGAAGTACTGTGCAATGTGCCCAGCACAGCATGTCGATTCCATGAGCAAGGAGGAATTAGGCAATGGTAACATTAGCATAAAGTCTGCCCTCTCTGATGGCTCCAGCCCACTACACAGGTGAGACACTGATGCTGGTTCAAGAAGTTTGTCCCAGACAGTACTGCTAAGCAAAAACTGCCCCCAATTCTCCCTCTGAACCCCAAACATGCACAAGGAAAAATTTAAAAGAAGTGAAAATGAGTTACTTAAGAACAGGATTTGCACATAAGACTAGCTGGAAGGGAAACAGTAGGTGCAGGGTACATTAGTACCACATCATCACAGGTTTTCCAACCTTCACAGTAGGGTTTCACATCCCTAATTCATGAATACAAAATCCAAACTTTTCTGATGCCAATGTGATGAAACATGTTGAAACTTCCACACCTCACCTCCTGTGACAGCTCATACCTATCAAAATGTAGATGCACAAGGAATATTTATGAAGTTGCCTGCAGGCAGCAGGGATAAGCGCAAAAGAAGTGTAGAAGAATTGCATGTGAAGATGTGGCTCCTGTCCCTACAAATGTCTCACTTTCTGTATTCAAATATCCTCAAAAATGGAAAACATTCAAAACACTCTTGACCCAGCATTTCAGAAAAAGAAGAGTATCACTATTCCTGTTGGATATTCCAAATTGATGATGATGACCTGGGTAGGGGGACATGTAGTGCAGGATGTCCAGAAGCATGCTTGGCCTCTTCCTGCTGGACATCAGGGGCACTCTCAGCTCTGACAACCAGAATGTTTCTAGAGAGGTTCCTGGGATAGGGGCTATACTGGGCAACACATGTTTACTCTTTTTTTTTAATTCAAATTCAGTGGGTTGACCAGAATATTACCTAGCAACCCAAGTATGGGGAGGGCAGTTCTTCCCCTAGTTCTTTAAGAATGACTGAGGTAAATAGATGGCAATGTAAGAAATCATGCTGAGTGAAGAGAGCCAAACCCAGACACTCAAAAGTTCAATGTTTTCCCTCATTTGTGAAGGACAGAATAAAAACAGGATTGACTTGCAGGCTGTGGAACTCATATATTAGACGACCAAAGGGTAATTGAGCAGAACCATAGATATCTCGGTGGGGAGACAGGGTGAGGGGAGATGCCTGACCAAAGGGAGAGGTGGGAAGGAACGGCAGGGATCTAGAGAAACAACTATGTAGCATACTTTTTTCACCAATAACAATCCGAAGAATACTTGTGCAATCATTTAATTCTGGAAAATTCACCATCTAAATATTTATATTACTTGTAGAGGTAAATTATAGAAGAATAAAGAGACTGAGGTAGTGGTGATGTAGGATAATTTGGGTTTAAGAATAAATGCATATTACATTGTTATTTTATATGCATTTTGTATTGTACAATAACTCAACTCCTTAATAAAATTTTTTGAAATAATAAACAATTATAAGTGTAAAAGACAAAGAATAACTAGGTTACAGTAAAACTATGGAATTCCATGGTAACACAGTGTTCCTCATATCTTCCTGGAGGGCCCCACCTCTCAAATCCCATCCCTCCAGGGGCCTTGAGGCTCAATTCCCCAAACACATACCACTCAACAGCTGAACATATGCTCTGAAGCCAATGCGTCCATCTATACATGGGAAAACTGAGTCCCAAAGAAGAGAAGGGACCTGCGCAAGGTTTTGAAAGAGCTGGTGGCACAGAAGGACCACAGCAAAGCCTTGTCCCCCAGATGCCTTGCTAAAACACTCTTGTCTGCAGCTACCCTCCTCAACTGGGCCAACCCACCATTTGCTTACAAACCAAAAACCAGGCTGGCCCACATGTTCTACAGTTAAGATCCTGGGTTGACAACTCACAAGATGCACACATGGTGCAATGGGAGTGGGCAACAAGGGCACACTACATGAACATGAATACACACACCTCATGAACATGCTTGCACACATACACAAACACAAAAGGAGAGCCTTACTCATTCACACATCCTCAGGAATCACAAAAATACAGTCTCAATCTCAAAAGCAATTACACACAGATACACAGACACATAATACCAAGAAATATACTTAGGTATCAGCAGACAGAAGCAGCTACATTCTCATATACACATAATCAGAACCACAGGTTCTTGCCTACACAGCTATATGTGCGTGCACACACCCACCCCTACACTCGCTCGCTCTCTCACACAAACACATTCCAGACATCTGAATGTTATCCTAGTCCCCACCACTATAAACTCTTTACACCTCTACAGGGATCTGGGTGGTACTTGGCTATGAATCGAGAGGCTTGACTAAGCTCCAGGATGGCCCAAAGAAGACTGAAAGGGCAGAGAGACAGTTGAAGCCTCTCTGCTGTCACCTTCCTGTGTGGGGGGAGGTAAGGGTAAGGTGGCCACCTGTGCTAAGGGAGCAGTGCAAGGGCCCTGATATGGAATCCTCATGGAAGGGACACCCTAGCTCCTGGAGGTGGCTACAAGGACTGATAATTTGTGGGTACAGGAGGGAATGTTTATGTCCCCAAACTGAAACTCTCCCCTTTGCTAAAAGCTGCTCCCCTACCCCAACAGGCCTGCCTGTCCCCAGGGGCTTCTCTCTTCTTTAAGACCCCCTCACTGATACCCACACACCAGTTCCTTCACAAAACCGTCTACCACCCAAACAGCTCAAGGTATGTCCCCACCTGGAGGATCCTCACGCCCTTGCACACAGGGTAGACTCCAGTGGCTCCCCATTCCTCAAGCCCCACACCCAGCAAACTCACGGGCCACACCTCCAGCCCTGAAGAGGTACCTGACCACCCCAGCTGAGCCCACCTCGAGTGTGTCCCAACATGCCGCCAGGTGTCACCCCTCCAGGAGCCTCGGTGCCCCCACCCAAGGAGGCTGCGCCCTCCTGGAAGGCCGCCCAGCACCCACCTCCTCCTTCAAGGTGCAGCAGCTTCTGCGGGAATCTCCACCACTGGGGGCCGAGCCCTGACCCAAGGATGAGTGCGCGGTGGGAGCGGTCGGCGTAGTCCTCCCTCCCGTCGCCGCCCCGCAGCGCCCACCTCACCCGCGAGGGCCGGAGCCATGGCTCACGCAGGGTCCGCTGAGCTCTGGTCGGGTCAGGATGGCGGGCAGCAAACCCAGACCCGGCAGCGGCTTTGAGGGCGACGGTTTCTGTGGGCTGGAGGCTTCCGGGCTGGGCTCTCTTCTGCAGCTGCGCGGGTCTTGGCGAGCGCCGGGGACCGCCCTACGTCATGACGTCACAGCTCCGCGGCCCCGCCCTCGGGAACACACCTGCCGCCAGACCCATAGGGGTAAATGAATGTTGAGCCAAGAAAACAATGGCTCCTGCAGACCTCTCCTGAACTCATTGCCATGGGAGTTCTCAGAGAGTCCAGAGGAGAATCTGTGGGAAGAAGAATGACCAGATCCTGGGGAACACGTGTCTTTTGCCAGGTTCCCACTGGGGATCTTGGGTTTTTCTCCTCCAATCTGCCTTCTCCCTCCACCTGCTCTTCCTCAACCATGAACTCAAAACACCTGAGAAAAATGTTAACAGGGCTAGGTGTGCCCTTTGCAGTGTGTAGATCAGCACCCTAAATATTGAACACCTGAGAATGAAATTCAGGACAGAAAATGTATGCAGTGGAATATTTCATAGTGAAGAGTGGGGGGAAGGTGTATGTTATGCTCTATTTGTGACAATAAGTGATGTAGGCATTTGAATATGCCTGAAAATTTAGAAAGCAGCATGAAAAAAAAAAGCATTATGGCCCTCTTAGGAGGGCTACCTCGGAAGTGAAATGGTGGAAACAACTTCCTCATATAGACTTTTGTCATGAACACTCACTTTCAAGTAAAAAATTAATTAATGTAAGGAACAGGTTAAAAATACCATATCCGTGTGGTAGACTTCCATTTGCAACATTTTGAAAGTATTATCAGAATTTCTTTTAAGGACTTATGGGTGGATCTTTGTGTCCTTAGTCCATGCCTTTTCAAGGACAGACAGTAAATAAGCATGTTCCAGAGTATGTGCAAGATTAATGATCTCTTCTACTTGATTTATGTTTAAATTCATGTGTGCTTTTGTTTTTAAAATTTTCCTTTCATTCAATTCACTCAGTGTTCATACAAAGTTTAATTGCCAAGTCAAAATTAGAATTTTTGGATTCCAAAGTCAAAATAAAAAACAAGCCTAGTGAAGGACACACAGCAAACCCACCCCCACCCATTCTCCTAGGTGACCATTCACAATACTTCTGGTGTTTCTTTCCACTGATATTGAAAATGGATGCAAATTCATACAAGTGTTGGCCCTTGCCCTATCTATATAAATGCAGAAGTCCTGTGTACATTTTTGGACTTTGCTTTTTTCCTTTAATATTGAGATGGAGTTTTTTTTTTTTTCATCAAGTGAGATGGAAAACATAGACCAATACACAGGATGGTATTTATGTACAAAATTTTTTTTTAAATTACCAAATGTTGCTATGTATTGTCTACATATTTCACTGCATGTGGTAGATTTTGATAAAACACAGTGGACTGATGATGGTGGTATGATTTTCAAGAGAGGGCAGGAGGATAAAGGATGACAAAAGTGAAGTTTAGCTTTCTCTGCAAAGTTTTGTTCTAAAGGAAAAAGAGATTCATATAGATTTGGTCTTCCATTATCCCCCAATTGCACATCCACATATTCCAACAACTGCACATTTAAAATAATTGGAAAAACATTACACCTGCACTGAACATCTGCAGATGGTTCCCTGTCATTATTCCCTAAAACAATACAGTCTAGCAATGATTTCAACAACATTTACATTGTGTACACAGCTCTATGTCATCTAAATTATACAGAAGGATATGCAAAGGTCCTATGGAAATACTGCACCACTTTATATAAGGAATTTGAGCATCCCCATGTTTTATTATCCATAGGGGTTCCTGGAACCAGTGCTCTGTGGACACTAAGGGACAACTGTATTATGCATGTCACTAAAAGGCCCATCTTTAATGCTGGTATATAAAGCTAGAACATAAATCAAAAAGGGACCAGCAAGTATTGGACATACATTATCCACTAACCCAGAAGATGAGGTATGGTTGGGAGGTGCAGGGCCACTAGAAGGTCACCTGTGTGCTGCTGCAGCAATATCTTGGCAGGCAAAAGTTCTTCTGGCTGAGATTTCAGCTCTGGGGAGACTGAGAGGGAAAGGAGCTTCAGAAGAGTGGGTGAGGCTGCTCAAGAGGAGCTGATGGCCTGTCCCTTAAAGTCTGGCTCTGCTTCTGCTCCTGGCTAGAAATCTTCTCTACAGAACTCAGTTTCTTAGCTTCAGGTGAATGAGGGGTCACTCCTGTTCCCCAGAGTCATCTCAGAGATGACTTTGACCTCTGAATCCTCACCTCTCAACCTCCACCATTAGAGCACCCACCTTTAACAGCTCTGGGAGACTTTCAGTTAATGATTTAGTTCATCGGAGAATAACCAATAGTGTTGATGGTTCCACATTTGTTTTTTAGAGAGAGAGAAAGAAAAGGAGAGATAATCTGGTTTTTTGAATTTTTCATCTGATTTTCATTGCTATGACACTTACTTGTGTACATGGTACAGGGGTTTGAACACTGGATCCTTGTGCCTGCCAGGCAAGTGCTATAATTGCTGAGCCACTGATCCAAAATGACTCCATTTTTTACCAGTGCCCTGTACACATGGCTTTGTTCCACAACCTCATAGTCCCCATCCACTCTAATGCTAATATTGGCCATATGAATATCTTCCACCAGTGGATGTTAGCAACCTTGACAGAGCAGAGATTAAATCACATGTGGGCATTTCTGCTTTTTCTCCTTAGCATCTGCTGTCCCTGTGACAGCATGTTTGGGATAGCCTGCTGGAGGGTGAGGCACATGGAGCAGGGCTGAGTCCACCTCACAAGTGAGAGAGCCCAGCTGAGCATTTAGGTGCCAGCCACTGACAGCAGGAATCAGTGCTCCCTACCCAGCCCTGCTCAGAGCAGAGCTGCTAAGCTGATCTCTAAGCCATGACCAAAACAAAGAAGGGCCATGCTGATCACTGGAGACATTGTATTTGTGTGGTTTGTTGCCATGTTTTGCTCCTGTGGCCACAGGAAGGACACGTTACTGGGAAGGGAAGCACTTTTCTTAATTCATGCTTTGGCCTTTTCAACTGGAGGTAATGTCTGCTTTGGCTCCTGGACAATTCTGGACATTCCAGGATGTTCCTGGCAGTACCAGTCACACAATAGGTACATGATGAGCATTTGTTGAATATATGGAAGTCAGGCAATTTGCTATCATTTCATATACAATATCTAGTTTGAGTTGTACACAAACCTTTATAGGAGTGAATAGTCTCATTATTTAGATACAAAACTGAAGGCCAGGAGGGAAGTTCTTGCACTTGCAGGAGACACAGAGTCAGACAAGGTTCCAAAATCTTCCCTGAAAAAGAAAACAAGAACAACTGAACACTTACTACACAATGCTGTGTATCAGCTAGACCTGAAAACACACAAGTAAACAAGAATTACTCCTTCCCTCCCTCCTACTTGACCCTACTATATGTTAGACACTCCACTAAGGTCTGGAGGTAAAAAAGTAAGAAGATTGTTTTTTTTTTCTTTTTTTTTTTTTTTACTACATTTCTACTCTGCATCCTCATTTACACATTTATCATGCATTTCATGTGAAAGTACCTTCTGTATATCAGGGTCATAGATAGGCATATGGAATACAAGATGAATAAGACCCTAACACCCACCCAGACACCTACTCACTCAGCATGTTTATTGAGGGCTTCCTGCCCATCAACCATGGGCTCAAGAGCTCAGGATACAAAGATGAATAAACCCTACTTGCTTCCTTTTCTTACAGCCATAGACTGACAGAAGGGCCACAGATTTCAAGGTGTTTCCTTGTGGGATGTCAGCAGATGAGTGCAGAGCTTTCACTGTTCCTAGTTTGCACACCCCAGGTGATACCCACCCCAGGTGACTGCGTTTTGGAGTCCACCAGATACCTGCACACAGGTGGCTCAGTCAGCTGATGTGAGGTGTGCATACTCAGGTACAGTGCGAGAGGCAGGGCCTACTCACAGAGAGAGGGGCTCCTCATTCTCCCTACCCAGACGCCTGGCCTGATCACCACCTCCCTAGGACTCTTCCAAGCTTTTTGCACCTCCTAATTCCCAGTGCCATCCCAGGACAGGCTCCCAGCCCCACACTTGGATGACCCAGCAGCCTCCTTCAGGTTCCTGCTTGTCCCAGCATTGTTCCTCCTCTCCATGCAGCACTCACCAGCCTTTGCCTTCCCTTTGTATCCATCCCCAGCAATTCAGCTGCCTATGAACCCTACCCTTCATGTTCTACCAACTCACACTCCTACCCCTCCCACCACCCCATACAACAAGCAAACACACATACCATGTACCATTGGCCTCCCCACCAGGCCCTTGCTCTGGCTGTGTCCTCTTCCTGAAAGTCCTTCATTACCTTGTGTACTAAGTCACAGTGATTTCCTGTTTATGGCAGTGATGTACAATATCTACTAAAATAAGTTATATGAATTTTAAGTGAGACAATTCTTAAAACACATGTCAAGTCAATAATGTTAAAGTGGGTACAGAGATAGGGGATAAAATACCAGCATATTTGAAAACACTGGTTATAAAACAATCCAAAATATATAATAAATTGGTAATATACTAGATACTTTGCACTTCGTGGTGGAATATATTTTTAAAATAAATTTCATTTTGATGAAATAATATTAAACAACACCAACACACACACACAGAGAAAAAATGGATTTTCTGGTGAAATCCTAGATGGTCTGGGGTCTGACTAGTTGTACAAAGACAGTGTTAGAGCTCTGGTGCTAACGTTCTACCATAGAAGATGAAAACCGGGGATTGTTGTGTGATGGTCACAAGGCTCCTGTTATGGTCTGGGTATGAATCAACCCCAAAAAAGTTCAGGCCTAAGATAATGCAAGAATTTTCAGAGGTGAAATGATGAGAATAGTAACCTAATCAGTACTATGGATTAGACAGCTAGGGTGTGGCTGGAGGAGGAAGTCACAGGGGACTTAAGTATAAAGTACATATTTGTCCCTGGTGAGTGGAGATCTCTGTGCTTCCTTCTTGCCACCTCCTGAGCTGCTGTCCTCTACCAAACCTCCACCATGAAGTTTTGCCTCACCTGGGACCCAGATCTATAGACAGAACAATCTATGAACTAAGACCTCTGAAACCATGGGTCAAAATAAACTTTTCCTCCTTTATGTTATTATCTGGTGTTTTCCTCATAGCACAAAAAGCTAAGACAACCCTGTGTTACTTTTTTAATTAGTGTGAACTTACAATTAGTTCAAAAAATTTTTAAGCATACTGATTACATTTATATTTTCCTTTTAAAAATATGACCACTATCACATTTTAAATTGTACATGTGAAATCATCATACAGCCACCCCAGTATTTCCAGAAGGACAGACACAAAATCGATGGAACAGAATGGAAGACCCAGAAGTTGACTCTCACAAATATGTCCAGCTCTGTTGACAAAGATACAAAGCCACTCCAGAGATTTACTGGAAAGTGTTGACATGTGAGCTTCCAGTCCAATCCAAATATAGGGTGGGGATCTAGTCCAGTGGTTGATTGAGTGCTTCCTGCATGAGGCTCTGGGTTCCATCCCCAGCACTCCTCCAAAAGCAGCCAGCAGCAGTGAACAGGGATCAACATGGATTTCCCTTCCTGCATTAGGAGGAAGAGAATAATTTCCTTCAGCATGTTGATGCAAAATCCAGGGAAAGAACAATTTACTGAAAACCTGTGAATGGAAGACAGATGGCAGGAAGTATGTAAGAAAACACAGAAACAGACAAATACTCAAAAAGACTACAGTAAAAGGAAGGTCACTGAGGAAACACTGACAGAACCTATCCCAGCTTCCAGCTGAAAACACTTACTGTCACTCTATATCAAGTTTTTTTTTTCATTTTTTTTTTGGTACCAGTCACTTAACCTATGAGCTATATCCCCACATCCAAAATCACTCTTGAGACAGGGTATCACTAAATGGTCATCCTGTAATTTTAAGCCAGGTACTTTCCCAACCAGTCTACTGATGTGAATCTATACAAAGGAGAGGATGATGATTCTGAAGATGGTCACTATGCCAGGTGACTATGTGCTCTACCAGTCTCATCTCATTGGAAATAATTGGAAGAGATCCATTCCTAAACAAACAAATAATTTGCTAACAAATGTTGCAGCTTCATACTTGAAAGCCCTACTGAGAAAGATTCAGTTATCTGTCAAGACAAGTCACCATGAGATGTGTCAGTAGAGCACATTCTAGCCCAGGCTTGGTAAGCAAGTAAAGGGCTGTGGCTGAACTCTGACCATAGAAAACATTCAATGATCCATGGTGGCCTGGGGTGGAAATAGAGGTAGGGGCAACTTGTATAAATTACATTCTCAGGTCATTGTTATTTAAGAAGAAAGCTGCATTAACTCATAGCAACTCACCTCTAGCCATTTACACTGCAAACAGTGCTTTTAGAACCCACTCTCCATCCTCCTGGCCATTCCCTTTCAAAAACACTAAGCTGCAAATATCCACCAAAAATGAAAAACACATCAAATTTTCAGCCCTCCAGAAGGTTTTAGTTAATCTGCAGTTCCCATCAGGAACCATGAACCAAGATGAGCTTCCTGAATGGCATTTTCATTGAGCATCCCGACATCCCCTCCCCATCAAAAACCTAATCTTGAAATTCTCCGTGAAAAGTCTCAACTGTACTAAGAATACTTTTAATGTTCTTTTAAAATAAAGGGAGCGTGAGAGATGGAGGGAAAGAGAAATTCAATTTTATTAGATTTTCATTTGGTCTTTATTTTTCCAATATATAATTGTGTATGTGGTGCTGGGGTTTGAACCCAGATAGTTATGCCTACCAGACAAGTGTCCCATTGCTGACCCACCACTCCAGCCCCCAAATAATGCTGGTTTGAAATGAGCAAAGAATTTGACAACTGTGACATTCAGATTGGAAAATTCTGGCAGTTCCCCTCAGTCTTTCCAGACCAATATACAATAGCTCACAGCTCTCTGACAGCTCTGGGTCCCTGGTATAGGCTAAGGGATTTCTACCACCAGAACAGCTTGAAGATCCCAAACCCAGCATTTCCCTCCTCAACAGAAGATCCAACTCATGGAAGCACCCAGGCCTGATTCTTCCTTTTGCTGGAGTAAGGCTAGAGACAAGAGAGCTCCTACCTTCACTGGGACAGGAGAGGACATGTACTGGAATGGTCCAGTGCTTGTGAACACCTATAATGTGTCCATTGTGCACAATCAGAGGCTCCAGTCAGCCCCTGTCCTCCACCTGGCAGTTTGCTTGGGGCCAGTGCCAGAACCCAAGGCCTAAGGAGGAGTGCCAGGGATGTGATGGCAGCAGAATGTCCCTGCACCAGAAGTGCTGGTTACCTTGAGTCCTGGATCCATGGGTATCACCCTGGTCCTCACCCTCCCTGTGCTGGGGAGAGCACCCATGATGGTTACTGGCCTGTGACACCCTGACATCCTGCTGTCTCCCACTTCCACTCGACACCAGCCCACCTGGTAGGCATTGCCCCATTCTATGGGAAATAGAGGCTACAGGAGTGGTCACTGCCTGAACTCAAGCAAAGGCAGTAGCTGCACTTTGGAAAACTTTGGATGGAAAAAATGCAAACCCCACACAGTGTTCTTCAACCCACAGAAATCCAATACAATCACAACCAAAAAAAGAATGTGGGCACTGAAGGGACCTATTTGTCTGTATAATGTTCTGTATTCTATTGACCTTGGTAATGATTCACATGCTGTTTCCTGTCCCCACAGCAAAGTCACTCAGAAAAATTGAAGAACCCTAGTGTATAGAAGATGGGAAGCAAATGGCTCTAATAGGCACATCCAAGTTCTTGTGAGAATATAAGCTCTTTTCTGTACCTTCAGTACCTAGGACAAGGATTTGGGGGCACAGGGTACTTAAGTGCCACTGTCACCTGGCCTGCTCCACCCCTCAACTGTCAACCCAGACAGAACCTGGGTTCTGCATGCGCTTCAATTACCAGGAGATTTCCACTCCACTGTTCCCAGGGCCTGGTCAGGAGGACACACAGGCCCTGATCCAGCAGCTGCCTCCTCATGCAGTTGCTGCCAGGCCAGGAAACCTGCTCCCAAAGAGCTCCTACAAAGAGGACCTGGACCATCCCTCACTGCCACCTGACAGCTCTAGGACAAACATGGGTGGAGGTATTCCTGCAATTGTAATAGCTAATGACACTCAAACTCAACATCTTTCATTCTCAGTACATCAGAAACATTACTGAGTCCACCAGCAGACTGGTGGGATCTGGATAAGCAGCCTTAGAACTGGCACTCCACCTTCTCCCCAGGCCCATGCGCACATTTCCTGGGCCTCTACCTCCTGAATTTTAGTGCCTGTACACATGTGTCATGCACACACAGCCTACCATCCTCATGTGACCTTTTCTTATGTCTTGAATCTCTGGTTTTCTGCGCACGCACATTCCTTGCATGCTGGATTGTTGATTTTCAGCATACTGCCCATTCTTCCAGCCCTGAATCATCAGTTCTCTCTGAATTGTTTTTAGCCTGTGAGCCCTTTCCTCATGCCTTGGATCACAGGTTTTCTATGAGGACACACTTTTCTCAGTGCCTGGATCACTGATTTTCAGCCCTTGGGCCCATTTCTCGTGCCTTGGATCACCAGTTTCTACATGCGTGTGCATTCCTCGAGCCGTGGATCGCTGGTTTTCAGCACACACGCACATTCCCAGTGCCCTGGATTGCCAGGTTAATTGCACACGTGCCCATTCAATGCGTACACCTTCCAAAGCTGTATCCTGGCAATAGGTCAGAGACTGCTGTTTTGCCTGAAGCCGCATTGGCAGCTGAAGGAGTACCATCTTCCCTTGCTTCTGGAAATTCTGAATCCCACCTTTCCGCACCACTGCCTTGCACATTTTCCTGCCCATGTTTTGTCCCTCATCCCTGCCACCAGTACTGGTTGGGAAGGATCCTCCAGAAGGGTCCAAATGGAGCCTGCACACCCCACCCACCAACTTCCTTCCCCTGGACCCCAAATATTAGCTGACAGGTCCTGCGATTCTGCTAGCAGGCCATCGTGCCAGCTTCTGAATTCTGGGAATGGACGGTTTGGAATTGTGCCCCCTAGGTGCTTGTCCTAGGTCCTGTGGACCCTTCTACTTTTCCTTGTAGATCTGATCACCACCTGCATCCTCTGAAGGTCAAGTCTTCTGAGAAAGATGGTGCTGTCAGCTTCCCAGTTGAAGACTTCTGGCAGCAGGGCCCACCTCCAGAGCAAACTGCCTAGGTGCTTGCCCCAGAAGCAGGAAATTGCTCCTTGGCAGCCTGCTAAACTGTGGAGTACCCAAGATGGATTCACAGGGAAGAGCGTGCCTAGAGCCCCTGGACACAGTGGCCAAGGGGAGGATGACAAAATGGAAAATTCTGCAGTCAGACAGCATCAGAAAAGAGGCCAGCATATCACTGGGAGTACACAGTTAGCCTTTAGGTTTCTGGTGGTCCACAGATGCCTGTCTTTATTTGCACCCAAGACTGGGGCTTTGCAGGGAAACCTCCACACCCAGAGCTTCCAATACACAGCTGTGATCTGCAGGGTCCCCTATGTGAGGTCCTGCTGCAAGCACAATGCCATCAGCAGCTCACACAGCTCCACTCAAGGCTTCCCACCTCTGAAGAGGAGGCCTGCAGGCTCCTCCCACTGCAGGCTGTCCCTGGGATCCTAGTCAGCTCCTGAGATTGTCCAGGAGAAGGCCCTGGGTGAGAAGGTTGCAGAAGCAGGGGCACAAGCTGTACCATTGTGAAAGAACTCCACATGCCCAGAGGACTGTAGTAGGACAAATAAAAAAGGTTTCCTCTGTTGCCATGCCACCAAGGGGACCTGCTGAGGCTGCCATAACCTCCCAAACTGGCCTTTCCTGTTACCACTGTGACCTAGACAAGGAGAAGTGGAAGGCTCTGCATCACATCAGTGACATCCTGAAGGGTGAGACCCAGGCTATCTGGGCCAGAGAACAATACACCCAAAGATCATGTGTGTGCCCCCTCTGCATGGGGAGAGGCCGGACCCCTGGCATCCCCACCCTCTGCCAGGGCAGGACCAGCTACCTCTTCTGCCTTCCCCACCATCCCCAGCAGCTCCACAATAGAGGATATCACCTCAATGTGTGTGAACTCTGCTGTGTCCTCCCTGAGCCACCCTCTCACCTCAGTCCCTAGTGTTCCACACAACCTCACCATGCAAATTTCTGCTTCTGTCCTTCCTCCCCATCCCTCACCCAGCACAGTGGCATGCTTGGCTCCAGAGTTGGAGGTTCCACTTGAGGCCTCAACCCATGGACACCACTCCACCTTTCCTAGCTAACATCCTGGGGATTACAGCTAACTCAGGCAGGAGTTTCCTCCCATCCAACCAGATCCCAAACACCAAGAGTGCCACACAGCCTCAGTGGTTGCCACAATCCCTGATGTGCAGAAGCCCAGAAACCCTATGATTGCCAGCTCTCTGCAGTTTGGACACCAGAGAGTTCTAGACCCAGGTTCTGCCCTGGCCCCATCCTTGAATATAGGCCATCCAGCTTTGGCCAGCCCATTCCACTCAGCTATTGGCATTTGCCCATCCAGAAATCCCACCTTGGGTATGCATGCTAGCACCCAGACACTTTCTACTGCCAGGCGGCTTGTGTGGCCCACTGGTGCATCTACTGCATCAGCCTCTGCAGCAGCCACCCAGAGGCCTGGTGTTGTGGAAAGTGTTTGGCCCAAGGACAGGCATCCCCAGTCAACAGGGGTAAACAAAATCCCTACCCCCTCAAAGCTGGCAATGTCAGTGACCTCAAAGGGAACTAGGAAGACAGACCTGGCCCCAGATCTGACATCTGCCAAAGCAGAAGCATCGATCTTCCCACAAACTAGAAGGACCCTACATGCTAAACAGTGCTATGGGACAAGCTTGGGTCTGAATACGTGCAGTGCTCCTAGAAAGAGCACCAGCACTGGGACCAAGGAGCACAAGACAGAAAGGAAATCAGGACAAGTAACCACTGGTTTTCCTACTCTTCATGCCATCCCCAACAGCCTGCCAAAGAATTAAGCTCATCTTGAGGCTCAACACCACCCCCACAGAGGTTGCCTCTACTTACACTTCTGTGCCCAGTCAATCAGTAGGATATGGGAGCACAGCTTTGTCCCCAGATCTGATATCTGACATTTGGGCAATGTATATCTCCTCTCAAAGAGGAGCACCAGACAATGCTATGGGACAAAATTGGACCTGAATGCTTATGGCTTCACTAGCCAGAGCTTCTCCATGGAGACCAAATTCCATAGGACAAAGATCAAACTTGTGCTTGGAGCATATAGTTCCCCTCCTTATAGTGCCATTGACAAAGAGACAAGCAAACAAAACCCCCAAGCTGACCTCTGGGCATGAACAACTCAGTGAGCACAGCCCTATCATGATGTTGAAGGGGAATACAGATTGTTGCTATCTGGTTTAAAACCCGAGCTCCCCTAATCCCAATAGCTCCTCCACAACTCTCTGCTAGTCCTTTATTGTCCCCCTTCCAGTGAATGAAGACACTAGATGAAGAGTCTGCAGGGTGCTTTCCCTTGAAGACACATCAGGCACTCTATTTGGCAAGGGAACCCACTGCAGTAGGGCAGGTTCATCCCCACTTAGACAGTATCCTATGGGAGGGATTTTGAGTTCAGCCCAGATACAGGTTCCTCTCACATCCTCTTGTCTAAATGGGAGGAACTCTTAATTGTTTTTACAGTGATGACCCTCAGAAATTGAGAAGCCAATGTTAGCATTTGGGAACTCCTAACACACTTGCTTTGACATAAAGAGATGAAAAGGTTAATATTATACAAAGTTGTGAGCAGAATCATCTCCTCTTCAATAAGACCAATGTTGCCTCATTTCCTTCACCAGATGATGCCCCACGCATTATGCACAACAGTAGGAATCCCCTCAAGACACAAAAGCCTAGTCAGACTCTGCCTTTTACAGGAGCAGCTGGAAATCTCTAGGAGCCGCTCTTCTGCAGAATCCTAATGCCACTTAGGAGACCTGCACTTCACTGACTGATGTCTCCATCTACCACAGAGCTTCATTCTTCCCTGGGCAGTGAGAACCACCTTTCACTGTTCTTGTCATTGTTGTCACTATTCTGTCCATGTCATTTTGAATCAGGGTTTTCCTGCTTTCAAAACTGAGTGTGGATTGGTTCCTTCCAATTTAGACTTATGGAATAGTTTCATGCATTTGTTTACCATGATCGTTTTTCAGAATGAACAATAGAGAAAGCTACACTCATGCTTCAGGCAGCAAGAGAAGAAATGGGAAGTACTAAAATGTATGTTATGCACACAACAGAGCAACATCACCAGGACAATATCACTCCCCAACACTCCCTCCCTCCACCTTGGTCCCTTTTCTCTATGGATCTTTCTTAGATTTCCTTGAGATCCACCCCTAACTTTGCATGCTCATCAGGGATGTTGGTCATTAGTATTCTTTCCTTAAAGTGTCCTAATCTGGTTTTGGTGTTGGCGTAATACTGATTTCACAGAATGAACTGGAAGGATTTACCTTTTTCTATTTCAATGAATAAGGAGAATTGACTTTAAACGTTCTTTAAAACATGACTGGAATTCAGGTGACAATGTGCCAGATCCTGAGGTTTTTTTTTTTTTTTTGATCGGCTTTTTATTACTGTATCTATCTCATTAGAAGTTATTGTTCTGATTAGGTTTTTTATGTTACCGTGTTTCACTTTTGGCCAATTATATTTATCTAGAAATGTGTCCATTTCATCTATGTTTACTAATTTATTTGCGTACACTTTCAAATAATCCCTAATGATCCTCTGGATTGCTCTGATGTCCTTGATGATTTCACATTTTTCAAAATCTCCAACTTTATTAACATTGATTCCTTTCTCTGTTTCTCATTCTTTTGGTTACTTTTTCTAAGGTCTTGTCTCTCTTAGTATCTTTTCCATGAACCAGCTCTCTGTTTCATTGATTCTATGCATTTATCTTATTCTCAATTTCTTTGATTTCAGCCTTGATGTTGATTAATTCCCTACTTCTACTACTTGTGGAATTAGTTCTCACATTTTGAGACTTGAGATGTATTATTATGTTCTTTATTTAGAATCTTTCTTATTTTCTTATGTAGGCATTCATAGTCTTAAAGTGTCTACCTAGAGCTGCCTGCACACTATGTCATAGGTTCTGGTATGCTGTATTACATCTCATTAAAATGTATGATTTTTTTTTATTTCTCTCTTTATTTCTCTTGTCACCATTCATCATTCAAATTGGTAATTTTTTAAATTGCATGTGTTTATAGTTTTTCTTGGCCTGTGTGATCTCATAAGATGCAAGTAATTACATCAATTTTTTTATTTGCTAAGTGTTGCTTTTTCCCTAAAATGTGGTCTGTTTTGGAGAATGCTCCATAAACCACTGAGAAAGGGTGTTCAGTTGCTGTTTTCTTAATTATGATAAAGATGTGAATCCAATCAATTTGAGTACAATATTTTTCAGGTTTCATGACTCTTTACCATTAGCGCTGAAGTCTAATGGTAAGAAAGGTGTGTTGAATTCACTCCATAGTGTTGTACTGGGGTCTATAAGACACTTCAGTGTGACTAGTGTCTCTTTTTGTACTTAATCGCACTTGTGTGCGAATCATAAATATATATTATCATCATAACTTCTTGTTGAATTATTTCCTTTACCACTATGAAGAAACCTTCTTTGTCTCTTCTGATTAATTTTGGTTTGAAGTCTGCCCTCACAGATATGACTGTAGCTACTCCTGCTTCTCTTTGGGATCCAGGTTCATGGTGAATCAATTCCCAACCTATCACATTTGTATTGTATCTGTCTTTGCCTGAAAGGTGTGCCTCTTGCAAACAACATATATTTGGGCCTTGATTTGTAATCTTCTCTTCTAACCTATGTCTTTTTTTAAAAAAAAATTCATTGAGGAGTGTTTTTTATACAATTGTAAATGCATATGCCATAATATAAAATGCCCCAATTTGTGGCTAGAATCACACCCACATCACCAACACCCCAGTCTATTCAATCTTCAGTTTATCTCCCATAGCAGATAAAAATGTAATAATTGTGCATTTTCCATAACTAAATAATTGTGTAAATATTTTTTGGCTTCATGTGTGAGTAAAGAGTGAGCTACATTGTTGATTCCACCCCTGTATCCTTCCATATAATCCCTTCCTCTCCCTTTCCTTGTGCTTTTTCAATTTTGTTGAGTCTAGTATACGAGTTTGACATTCCACTTTAGAGTGGGGTTAGCTCTAGCTCCACAAATGAGTGAATATAATTGACCCTTGAGTTTCTGGGTTGGGCTAATTTTCCTCAACATAATTTCTTCTATTCCCATCCACTTACCTTCAAAAGCTGTAATATATTTTTTTTCTAATTGCCAAGTAAAACTCCATGTTATCTATATACCACAGCTTTTGGATCATTCATTAAGTGGAGGGCATCTGGGTTGATTCCATAATTAAGCGATTGTAAATTGAGCTTCTATTATTGATTTTACTGTGTCACTGTAATGTGCCAATTTTGGCTCATATAGGAAAATATCTAGAAGAAGGATTCTGGGGTCATATAGTGGATGCCTCCTAATTTTTTGAGTGTTTCCCACACTGCTTCCCAGAGCAGCTTTACCAGTTGGTAGTTCCACCCAACAGTATGCCAGTGTTCCTATATCCCCCAAACCTCTCCAGCATCTTTTATTATTTATATTCTTCATCTATGCTAATCTGACCGGAGTGAGTAGGAATCTTAATATAGTTCTGATTTGCATTTGTATGCTTACTAGTGATTTAGAATACTTTCAAATGTGTTCATTTGTTTGCTGAATTTTCTCTTTTGAGAAGTTTCTCTTTAGTTCTCTGGCCCAGTTATTGATTAGATGCGTTGTGTTTTTAACATTAAGTTTTTGAAGTTCTTTGCATATTTTGGATATTTGTCCACTGTTGGAGGAATCACAGGGCATGATTATCTCCCACTTACTCTTCTGACAGTTTTGACCAATTCTTTGAGCAAAAGTTCTTTAGTTTAATGCCACACCATTCATTGACTCTTGATTTTAATTCTTTTACTTTGGGAGTCTTGTTGAGAAAGTCATTGCCTACTCCTAATTTATCTTTTAGCAGTCATATGGTAGTGGGTTTAATTCCTAATCCCTTAATATATTTTGATTGTATTTTTGTACAAGGTGAGAGATAAGTAAATAATTTAAAATGGTCTTCAAAAGTTCTTTCAAAAGGTCTTTTTCAATTTCTGTCTACAATGTTTGTTAATTTTCACTCTAGAGGTCTTTGACTTCCCTCATTAGATTAATTCCCTTGTATTTTATTTTTCGAGGATATTGTGAATGGAGCCGATTTCCTGATTTCTTCTTCTTCCTTGCTCCAGCTGGGGTCTAGAGGACTAATTTGAATAAATTGGTGAGAGTGGCTGCCTTGCCTTCTTCCCAAGTTTAGTGGAAATGCTTTCAGCTTTTCTCCATTTAGTAGTATCCTACATGGTTTTGTCATATATAGCCTTTACTTAGACAAGATTCATTCCTTTGATCCTTATCTTGTCTAAGAGTTTTGATTATAAATGAGTGCTGGACTTTATTGAAGGCCCTTTCTATATCAATTGAGATGGGCATATGGTTGTTATTATTAATAGTTCTTAAGTGATCAATTGCTTTTGTTGATTAGCATATGTTGAGCCAGGCTTGCATTCCTGAAATGAAGCCCATTTGATGTGATGAAGGACCTTCTTGACTTGTTTTTAAATGTAGTTTCCTATAACACTATTAAGGATTCTTGTGTTGATGCTCATCAGGAATATTGGTGTATAGCTTTCTTTTCTTTCTTTTGGATGTGTGTTTGTTGGGTTTTGGTATCAGAGTTATGGTTGGCTCATAAAATGTGTTTGAGGGAGTTCTGTCCTTTTCAATTTCTTGGAATAGTTTAATAAGGAGAAGTTTTAGCTGCTCCTGATAGATGTGGTAAAATTTAGGGAGGAATCCATCACCTGTTAGGGTTTTCTTCTTGGAAGTCTTTTTACTGCTATATTGATTTCAGTGTCTGTTATTAGGCTGTTTATACTTTCAATATCTGTCTGCATCAATTTGGGAATGTTGTATGTGTCTAAAATTTTGACTATGTCTTCCAGATGATCTTATTTGTGTTACTATATTTTTTCAAAATAGATTATGATAATCCATTGAATATACTTGGGGTTAGTGCTAATCACTCCCTTTTCATTGGTGATTTTGTTGATTTGCTTTATTTCCTTCTTTCCTTCTTTGAATGAGATTTTATTTATTCGTAGAACCAACTCTTTGTTTCAGTGATTATTTTCATCATTTTT